>PVIY010021783.1:0-41898 GCA_004026745.1 Myrmecophaga tridactyla
CAGGGCCGGGTCTCCCCAGGGTCCGGCGGGGGGGGACAGGGCCGGGTCTCCCCAGGGTCCCGCGTCGGGGGAGCAGGGCCGGGGCTCCCCAGGGTCCCGCGGGGGGGGGTGCAGGGCCGGAGCTCCCCAGGGTCCCGCGGGGGTCGGCAGGGCCGGGTCTCTCCAAGACCCCGTGGGGGTGGGGGCAGGGCCGGATTTCCCCAGGGTCCCGCGGGGGGGAGTCGGCCGGGTCTCCCCAGGGCCCCGCGGGGAGGCTCACTGTGCCCCCACCCCACCCAGGTGTCTTTTGTGGTGCGCATCGTGCCCAGCCCCGACTGGTTCGTGGGGGTGGACAGTCTGGATCTGTGCGAAGGAGGCCACTGGAAGGAGCGGGCGGTGCTGGACCTTCACCCGTACGACGCGGGCACCGACAGCGGCTTCACCTTCTCTTCCCCGAACTTCGCGACCATCCCGCAGGCCCCGGTGACGCAGGTGAGGCGGCCCCGCTTGCCCTGGGACCACCGGCTCCAGGCGCGCGCGAGGGGAGCCTGGGCACTGGGGGGATGGAGCGTCCCCGGCCGCCCTCCGGGTGCTTGCGCATCTGGCTCCGGTTTTGGGAGACACCCCCGTATCTCTGTCCTCCCGGAAGAACGGGGGGAACCACCAGTGTTGGGGGCGCGGCTTCGGGCAGCCTCGGGCCACAGCCCCGCCCGGCGCTTGGCGGGTCCCGGGGGTCGCTGACCCACGAGCATCGTTTTGCTCCCCCTGCCTGGGCCCCAGTGCGCGCGGGGCGTGACGGGTAAAACCCCTGCCTGCGTCTGCGCCCCATGCGCCGGGCCCCCGGAGTCAGGGAGAGGCCGGCGCTGAGCTTCACCCACCCCGAGTTGGGGCCTCTGGTTTCCCTGCACGGGACGCAGATGGGCGTTGGGGTTCCCAGCCCTGGGTGCCAGCTGCTCCTTCATCACGTGCCAGATAACGTCCTCCTCTCCGAGCCACCCCGCCAACTCCTTCTACTACCCGCGGCTGAAGTCCCTGCCCCCCATCGCCAGAGTGACGCTGGTGCGGCTGCGGCAGAGCCCCCGAGCCTTCGTGCCCCCCACCCCGGACCTGGCGGGCAGGGACAACGAGGTCGACACCCTCCCAGGTAAGAGGGCGCCCGGGACGCGGCTGCGAGGAGAGGGGGCTTCAGTGGGCCCCTGAGTCCGGGCGCGCCCCGGCCGGAGGAGATGCCCAGCGATCCGCTCGGGCTCCGGGGCGGCGGCCCCGCGCGGGGCGTTCACAGCGCGCCTCCCCCTCCGTTAAAGCGACCCTCGGGGGTCGCGCGAAGAGGAGCTGACGTTCAGAGGCGAAGAGCGAGCGCCAACCCCGTCGCGCCGCGGCGACGCCACGCGGCCTCCCCCGGGGACCGCTGCTTCCGTGAGGCACCCCCGCCCGGGACCCCAGCGGGGCGCCGCCCTCTCAGTGGGCGACACGGTCGAGCGCTGGACCTGGCCCCGCGGCTGAACCCCAGCTGCGCCCGGGGACCTGCCGGGGCTCCCAGACACTCAGGGTCCGGGGGGGCCACCCGCTCTAAGTCTCAGGAGTCTGGGTCTCTTTAAGCAGTTTCAAAATCACAGGATTCATAGCATTCATCAGGATAACTTTAAACACTTTTTATTGTGATAAAATAAGCCTAAGATGCTCTGTTTTAACCACATTTAAATGTACAATTCGATGGCACAGTACATTCACCAATATCTATTTCCTGGACGTTTCCATCATTCTGGAGAGAAACTCTGAACTGTCAAGCGGTGCCCTCATTGCCAGCTCCCTGCCCGGTGACCGCAATTCTGCTTTCCTCTCTATGAAGGTCCATTCTGGAGTCTTCTTATAAATGGAATTATACAGGACTTTCCCTTTTGCATCTGGCTTGTTTCAC
Source organism: Myrmecophaga tridactyla (assembly GCA_004026745.1). Classification (NCBI taxonomy): domain Eukaryota; kingdom Metazoa; phylum Chordata; class Mammalia; order Pilosa; family Myrmecophagidae; genus Myrmecophaga; species Myrmecophaga tridactyla. Next base: position 1,898 of record PVIY010021783.1, read on the forward strand.
TCAGCCTGATGCCTTCAGGGCTCATCCACGTTGATGCGTGTATCAGCGTGTCATTCCTTTTTATTGTGGAATAATCCATTGCGTGTATAAACCACATTTTGTCTTTCTATTCATCTGGAGAGGGACACAGGCTGCTCCCATCTTTTTGCAATTGTGAACAATGCAAATATCCTTGCGTGCCCCTGCTTTCAATTCTTTTGGGTGTGTACATCTAGAAGTGGGATTGTGGGTCATATGGGAATTCTATATTTAGCCTTGTGAGGAGCCACCAAACTGTTTTCCACAGGGGGTGTACTTATTTCATATTCCCACCAGCAATGCACCTGGGTTCCAAATTCTCCACATTTTATTTTCCATTAAAAAAATGAATAGCCCCCCTCCCTAGTGGTTGTGACGTGGCATCTCTTTGTGGTTTGATTTGCATTTCCCTGATGGCTAATGATGTTGAGCATCTTTTTCCATGTGCTCTCTGGCCACTTGTAAATCTTCTTTGGAGAAATGTCTACTCAAGTCTTTTGCCCATTTTAAAAATTAGGTTGTTTGTCTTTTTGTTGTCAAGTTGGAAGATTTCTTCTTATATTCTGGATGTTAAACCCTTTACCAGATGTGTGGTTTCCAAATATTTTCTCTCATCTGTAGGTTGTCTATTTTACTTTCATGATAAAGTCCTTTGATGTACAAATGTTTTTCATTTTGGTGTGGTCCCTTTTATCAATTTTTTCTTTTGTTGCTTGTGTTTTGGGTATAAAGTCTAGAAAACCATTGCCTAAGACAAGTTCCTGAGGATACTGCCCCCGTGTTTCCTTCCAGGAGTTTTAGTTTCCTCAATTCTTCTATTTCAGTATTTGATCTATTTTGAGTCGATTTTTGTATACAGCATGATTTTGTATAAGGTATAGCGTCCACCTTCATTCTTTCACGTGTAGATATCCAGTTTTCCTAGAACCATTTCTGGAATGGTTCTTCCCAAACTGGGTGCCCTTGGCACCCTTGTCAGAAATCAGTTGGCCACAGAAGTGTTTATTTCTCAACTCTGAATTGAATTCCATCGATATAAGTCTATCACTGTGCCAGTGCCATGCTATTTTGAGTCCTGTGGCTTTGTAATGTGCTTAGAGATCAGAAAGTATGAGTACTTCAATTTCATTTTTTTTTCTTTGTATGCTGTATGGATAGCAAAGACCACATTTCTTTCCTTTCCATGTCAGTATCCCGTTATTGCAGCACCACTTGTTGGAATTTTGTTTGTTGGTTTGGGGGGAGTGCATGAGCTGGGAATTGAACCCCGGTCTCCCACATGGCAGGCGAGAATTATCCCACTGAGCCACCCTCACACCTCACTCATTCTTGCTTTTCAGGATGGCTTTGGCTATAGAGAGCAGCTTACCCTTCCATGTCCTTTTGATGATTGAGTTTTCCATTTCTGTAAAGAAGGCTGTTCAGATTTTTATTGGGGTTGAATTGAAATTGTTTTGGACAGAATTGATAAGATCTTAACAATATTTAGTCTTCCAGTCCATGAAACTGGAATGGCCTTCCATTTATTTAGGTCTACTTTTATTTCCTTTAGAAATGTTTTTTAGTTTTCTGTGTTAAGTCCTTTGTATACTTGGTTAAATTTAATTCCTAAAGATTTCATTCTTTTAACTACTATAAATAAGTGGAATTTTCTTGATTTCTTCTTCAGATCGTTCCTTACTACTGTATGGGAACGCTACTGATTTTTTTCACATTGATCTTGAACCCTGACATTTTGCTGAATGCGTTTATTAGCTCTATAGCTTTGTTGAAGATTTTCAGGATTTCCTATATATAGGATCATGTCAGGATTTTCTGTATATAGGATCCTTTGCAAATAGGGAAAATTTCAGTTCTTCCTCTCCAATGTGGATGCCTTTTGTTTCGTTTTCTTGCCTAGCTGCAAGAAGAAGGTCAGGTGATTACAGTGGTGACTGTGGGCACCCTTGAGCTTATAGGGAAAGTTTTCAGTCTCTCACCACCGAGTCGTATGTTAGCAGGGGGTTTTCATAACCTGACCTTTATCACATTGAGGAAGTTTCCTTCCATTTCTAGTCTTCTAAGTTTTTTTATCAAGAAGGGGTGCTGGATTTTGTCAGATGCCTTTTTTGTAACACTTGAGATGATTATGTGTTTTTTTTTCTTCCCTCTGTGGCTGTGATCTATTACATTAATTGATTTTCTTATGTTGGTCACCCTTGCAAGTGGATAAATCCCACTTGACTATGGTATATACATATTTTAATATTTCAATTTGCTAGTATTTTGTTGAGGATGTTTCATCTATATTCATAAGGGATACCGGTGTGTAATTTTCTTTATCTGGCTTTGTTATGAGGGTGATATTAGCCTCATAGAATGAGTTAGGGTGCATTCTCTCTTAAAAGTTTTTTTAAGAGTTTGAGCAAGATTGCACTAATTCTTGGAATATTTATTAAAATTCACCTGTGAAGTCATCCAGTCCCAACTTTTCATGGTTGGGCAGTTTTTGATTACTTATTCGATCTTTTTTCTAGTTATTCTTCTATTTCTTCTTGAATCAATGTAGGTAGTTTGTGTGTTTCTAAGAATTTGTCCATTTCATGTGTTAGCTTATTTGTGTGCAGTTGTTCATAGTGTACTCTTTTACTCCTTATTTCTGTGTAGTTTGTCGTATTTCCCCTTTTCCATTTCTGATTTTAGTTATTTGTGTCCTCTCTATTTATTTGTCAGGCTAGCTAAAGGTTTGTCAATTTTATTGATCTTTTCAAGAAAACTACTTTTAGTTTTGTTGATTCTATCTTTTTTATTTTTACTTCTATTTTATATATCGTCTCTCTGATCTTTGTTGTTTCCTTCCTCTGCTCACTTTAGGTTTAGTGTCCTTTCTTTTTCTAGATTCCCTAGTTGTGAAGTGAGGTCTCCGATTTTATCTTCTTTCTTCTTCTTTTTTTTAACAGCTGAAGAACAATTTTTTTTTATTAGAAGGGTAATGCTTCAAGAGCCATGAATCCCCACTCCGGAAAAACAGAATACTTCTAGTACATAATCTGACTGGGGCCTGGTCCTTCCAAATAGGACAGAAGAAATAATCTGGCATGTCTCCTGGCAGACGTTATGGTGTAGGGTACGAATGGCGCTGCCTTCGGAGGAGCGGCTACAAGAGCCAAATGGACAAGGTTTTTATTTGACCATTTTTAAGTCTATCAGGCACTGAAAAGGCTGTAAAAGCACAGGAAGGGGAGAGAGCAAAGGTGAAACCTGCTAACTGCCCTTTCCACCTGCCATACATCTCTTTTCCCCACCCCCTTAACTCATCGCTCCCCAATCCCCAGTAAGTGTTAAGACCACACCAGAAGGCTTGCACCAAGAGTAAAGAAAGGCCTAGAATCAAGGTGTAGAGAGCAGAGAGGAGGGAATGCAGTGGACATTTGTCATTTTTTAGTCCCCAGCATCTATACCCATACCCCCTTCTTACGAAGTCCTTTCAGGCAAGTCACGCACTCCCTGTGTAATAAGGAAAAGCAAACATTTGCCCTCCCTCAAAAGAAACCAAGGAAGTCCCAGACCCTTTTTTTCTATATGTAGATACAGCCATCAGCGTCACTTGACTTAAGCTTGGCTAATCAAATTTCTGTCTCCTGGAACTTTAATTCTTCAACAGAGTCAGATGCAACAACCAAAGAAATAGTTTGCAGCGGAACCAGGCAAGTCAATCAGCAGCTCCGCTACTCAGATGACCTCCATCAGTTTCAAGGCCTGGTTCCTTAGGCTACCCGTCCATCCTGCCAGGCTTCTCCTCAATGGGGAAATGGTATTTTAAGTGCCCCTTCTTTCTTTCTTTTTTAATGTTAAGCATTTAGAGCTATGAATTTCCTTCACAGCACTACCTTTCCTGCATTCTGTAAGTTTAGCTATATTGTGTTGTCATTTTCAGTTGTCTCAAGACATTTCCTTGTAATTTATTCTTTACCCATTGGTTGTTTAAGAATACATTAATTTCCACATATATTTGATTTTTCCACCTCTCATTTTGTTATTGATTACTAGCTCCATTTTGTTGTGGTTGAAGAGAATACATTGTATGATTTCAATATTTTTTAATTGATTGGGACTTGCTTTATGACTGTATTAGCTAGGGTTTGCTAGAGAAACAGAATCAGCAGGAGACATTCATAGATATAACATTTAAAAGAGTGTTTCATGTAACCGTGGGAACGTAGAGTCCAAGGTCTGTAGGGCAGGCTGCAGCTGGCAACTCTGATGAAGTTCCTCAGTGAACTCTCAGAGAGGTTGGCTGGATAACTTGTAGGAATGCAGAGTCCAAAATCCACAGGGCAGGCTGTGAAACTGATGACTCCAGTGGAGGGTCTGGACGAACTCCACAGGAGAGGCTCGCCGGCCGGAGCAGGAGGAGAGCCTGTCTCTTCTGAGTCCTCCTTAAAAGGCTTCCCATGATTAGACTGAGCATCACTCATTGCAGAAGACGCGCCCCTTGGCTGATTACAAATGGAATCAGCTGTGGATGCAGCTGACGTGGTCATGATCTAAGTCCATGCAATCTCCTCATAGCAACAGACAGGCCAGCACCTGCCCGACCAGACGACCAGGCAGCACCTGGCCAAGGTGACACATGAACCTGACCATGACAGCGACCTAGCAAACGGCCTATCCTGGAGAATGATCTGCGTGCACTTGAGAGGAATGTGTATTGGAGTGTTGTAGACACATGTCTGTCAGGTCTTGTTGGTTTATGATATCACCAAGTCTTCCTTTTCCTTAAAGATCTTCTAGCTAATGAAGCTTCTATCCATATTCAAAGTGGTGCATTGAAGTCTCTACTATTAATGTAGAACTGTCCATTTCTCCTTTCAAATCTGTCAATTTGACGATAGCGTAATTGTTATTTCTTCTTGTTGCATTGCCTCTTTATTAGTTTATAATAACTTTCTCTGTCCTTTGTAACTGTTTTTAGACTTGAAGTCTATTTCATCTAATGCTAGTAGAGCTACTTTTGTTCTGTGTTGGTTGCTATTTGCATAGTATATACTTTTCCATCCTTCCACTTTCAATTTCTTGGGTATTTAATTTAAGGGAGTTTCTTGTAAACAGCATATCAATGGGTAATAGTTTTTTTTATCCATTCTACCAATTTCTGCTTTTTGTCTGGAAAATTTAGTCCTTTTATATTTAAAGTAACCACTTATCATGCAAGACTTTCTTTTGCCATTCTGCTATTTTGTCTTTGTAAGTCTTACATCTTTTTTTTTTGCCCACTTTTCTTCTACTAATGCTTACTTTAATATTTATTTGATTTTTTTGTATTATACTATTTTGAATCCCTCCTCATTTCTTTCTGAATATATTTTTCATATATTTTCTCTGTGGCTGCCAAGGGGTAACAATTTAACATCCTGAATCTGTAACAGTAATATTTGATTAGATACCAATCTAACTTCAATAGAAACATATATACTGTTCCTATGCCCCTCTTTTCCCCCACATTTTTTTGGACTTGTTACAAATTATATCTTTGTCCATCCTATTTCAGAACCATAGAACTCTCATTGCTTTTTTGCATTTGCATTTTAGAACCTGTAAAAATAAGAATAAGTGAACTGACACGCTAAAAATTACAGTGCAGTAGTCCTGGCACTTATAATTATTGTGGTTGTCTTTACAGGAGGTCTGCATTTCTTATGCCGCTTTGGAACATTGTCCAGTGTCCCTTCCTTCAGGCCGAAGGTCTCCCTTTCAGCATTGCTCATAGGGCAGGTCTAGTGGCGATGAGCTCAGTCAGCTTTTGTTTAGCTTAGAAATCTTAATCTCCTTCTCACTTTTGAAAGACAGTCTTGCTGGATATGAAATTCTTGCTTGGCTAATTGTTTTCTTTCAGCCTTTTAAATATTTTGTCCCACTGCCTTCTTGCCTTCATGATTTCTGATGAAAAATCAGAACTTAAACTTATTGGGTTTCCCTTGTACATAACTCAACACTTTTCGCTTGCAGCTTCCAGAACTGTTTGCCCTTGGCATTGGACAATTTTATTACTACGTGTCTGGTCATAGTTCTCTTCGAGTTTATCCTGTTTGGAGTTTGCTGAGATTCTAGAATGTGTATATGATGGTTAGGTTCTGGTTCAACCTGGCCAGGTGATGAGGCCCAGGTGTCTGGTCAGGTGAGCAGTGCTGTGACCATTGCTGCAAGGATACTTCATAGTTGGTTAATAAACTGGAAGGCTGGTGTATTAAATCATCAGCTCGTTGACTGCATTTGAGGCTGATTGCATCTGCGATCAACTAAAGTGTGTCTCCCACCAATGAGATAATCCAATCAATTGAAGGCTTTAAGGAAGAAGAGAGGCTTTTTCACTGCTTCTCTAGCCAGCGAGCCTCTCCTGTGGAGCTCGTCCAGACCCCTCATCAGAGCCACCAGCCTCGCAGCCTGCCCTGCAGATTCTGGACTCTTCCATCCCCACGGGTGCTTGAGACCCCTTTATAAATCTATTTACAGAGCTCTCCTGTTGGTTCTGTTCTCTAGAGAACACTAACACAGTGTATATTCACGTCTTTCATTAAATTTGGGATGGATTCTGCCACTATTCCTTTGGTATTCCTTCTGCCCTTTCTCTGTTTCTTCTCTCTCTGGGCCTCGTAGTATGCTTATATTGGTATATGCTTCAGAGCATCTAAACGTGTTTCTGAGCCTCTGTCTGCTCTTTTTAACTCTTCTTTCTTTCTGCTCCTCAGCCTGAATCATTTCAATTTTCTCGTCTTCAGGGCCACTGATTCTTTCTTCTGCCAGCTCCAATCTGTTTTTGAAACCCTCTAGGGAATTCCCATATTTATTATTCAAGTTTTCCTCATACTCTTTTGTTTTTTATCCATATTTTCTTTATCTTATTTAAAAAAATTTTTGTCTGGTATGTCCAAAGTCTGGTGATAGTTTATAGATTTTCATCTTCTTCCTTTGAATGGGCCATCATTTCCTCTTTCTTTGTCTTGTAATATTCTGTGGCACAGTTTACATTTTCATAGTTCAATGTGTTAATTTTAGGATTTAGATCCTGTGCTGTCGTCTTTATGTTTGTATACATTGTGCGATATGACAGAGATTTTTTTTGAGTGCCAGGAACTAACTAAAACAAACAAACCAAACAAAAAAGACCTGCCACTGTGTTTTTGAATTGGATCTGCTTTGTCTGGGGTGGTCCTTCAGAGCCTGGCCTGAGACAGGTCTCTTCTGTTTTACCTCATTCTGTGTGGTCCTGCTTTTTCTGGGCTGGTGCTTGCTCGAGGCTTTAGGAATTTTCCTTTTGGGGTGTATAGGGGTTGGATGCCCTCTCTACTTTCTTTGAAATAGACTTTCACCCCTCCTGGGTGCTCTTCTGTGGTAATCCTTTGCCCCAGGCAGCTTTGACATAATTGTTTCTTATGCTGCTTTAGTGGCCTGCAAGCTGCTTCTTGCTTCCAGGACAAATTGTGGGAGGGTGGGCCTAAGACCGTTTCCCGGCTCGGTCTTTCAGGCGTCCACCCAGTGGGCTGGCACCGCCTTCAGGCACACCAGTGTGTGTGGGTCATTCTGTGCTGTCCGGAGCAGCATGGGGCCCAGTGGAGCACAGGCTGGCTCCACACCGCACTGGCCCACCGAGGGTGCTGCGAGCTTCTCCCGTCGTTCTGAAGTTGCACTTTCTGACTCAGGACTTGCCCACTTACTGTGGCCTTTTCACTGTTTTCTGCAGTTTTGAGGCAGGGCACTGTCTTTAAGATTTCTCTGTCACCTTTGCCTGTGGGGGGTTGGAGCAGTGCACACCCTCAGTGGAAGAGGCTCATCGAAAGCACCGACCCGCAGCCAGACCACACCCCCAGCTATGCTGTCGGAGCTGCACCAGTATCTACTTCATCCCAAACCAAAACTCAGATTCCTTTAGCAATAACTCTCCTTTCCCCTCCACTGCCCCTGATAAACACTGTTCTGCTTCTGTCTCTGCACATTTGCTTATTCTAAATATGCCACATAAGAGAAATCCCACAATATTTGTCCTTTTGTGTCTGGCTTATTTCATTTAGGTGACGGCTTCAAGGTGCATTTTGTAGCACGGGCCAGCACGTCCTTATTAGAGACACTGTGCGCTCACAGAACAATCACGCGTAAGACACAGGATCCCCACATGCCACCCCCACTCCATAGTGTGGAGTGTCTGTCCCCACTGATGACAGCACATTTTATAATTGTGCTATTAATTAAAGTCCATGGTTTGACTTACGGTGCGCTGTTTGCATGTTCTAGTTCCATGGACTTCTAAAAAGGTTTTAATGAAGCTACCATATGCACAATCTACCATTTCCCTTTTAATCGTATTACTTCTTTTTTATGGGTCAACATTCCGTTGTTCGGATATACCATATTTGCTTTGTCCGTTCATCTGTTGAAGGGCACTTGTGCCACTTCCATCTGTTCACTACCGTGGCTCCTGCGATGCACCTTGCTTGGTGCACAAATCTTTCCGAGTCCCTGATTTCAGGTCTTTGGGGCATACGTAGGAGAATGGCTGGGTCATATGGTAATTTCTGTTTCAATTTTCGGAGGAAACACTAAACTGTTTCCATGACGGTTGCACCATTTTATAACCCCGCCAAACAATGGACAAGGATTCCAATTTCTCCACATCCTCACCAACACTTGCTATTTCTAGTTTTTTTTCTAGTACTAGCCATCCTAGAGGGTGTGAAATGTTATCGCATTTTAGCTTTAATTTGCACTTTTATAATGGCTAGTGATGCTGAGCATTTTTTTCATGTATTTATCATCTACTTGAACATTGTCTTTGGAGAGATGTCCAGTCATTGCATGGCACATTTTTAAATTGGAATGTTTGTCTTTTTGTTGTGAGTGATAGGAGTTCCCTATATATTCTGGATAGTAAACGCTTATTAGATAAATGATTTCCAAACATTTTCCCCATTGGGGTTTGGATAGGGATTGCATTGACTCTGTAGATTACTTTGAGGAGTATTGCCATTTTAGCACTATTGTCTTCCAATCCATGAATATGATATATATTTCCATGATTTAGCTCTTCTTTAATTTTTTTAAAAACCTTTTTTATTGTATAGTATAACATATATACAAAGCAAAGAAATAAAAAAGCAATACTTTTCAAAGCACTTTTTAACAAGTAGTTACAGGATAGATGCCAGAGTCTGTCATGGGCTCCCATACGATCCTCTCATATCTTTCCTTCCAGCTGCTCCAGAATATAAGAGGCTAGAGGACTTAAATATTTTTTTTATCACCACAGTCGACCTTTTTTCCTTCTTTCTTTGCGTGTGAAAAATAACATATATACAAAAAGCAATAAATTTCAAAGCACAGTATCCCAATTAGTTGTAGAACATATTTCATTTAGAGTTTGAAATGGGTTACAATTCCACAATTTTAGGCTTTTACTTCTAGCTGCTCTAAGATACTGGAGACTAAAGAGATATCAATTTAATGATTCAGCATTCATATTCATTTGTTGAATCCTGTCTTCTCTGTGTAATTCCACCATCACCTTTGATCTTTCCATCCCTCTCTTTAGAGGTGTTTGGGCTGTGCCCAGTTCTTCAGTTTCCTTCAGCAGCGTTTTATAGTTTTCTGTGTATAATCATTCATTTCCTTGGCTAAGTTTATTCCTAGCTATTTTCTTCCTTTAGATGCTATTGTAAATGGGATTTTTTTTACTTAATTTCTTGTTTTGGGTTGCTCATTACTTGTGCATAGAAGCATGATAGATTTTTGTTGAACTTGTCCTGCAACTCTGCAATTAGCTCCAGAAGCTTTCTATGAATTTTTGGGATTTTCTACCTAAAGAATCTTGTCATCTGTGAATGGATAGTTTTGAAGCTTCTTTACCAATCTGGGTGCCTTTAACTTCTTTTTCTTGCCTGTTTCTCTGGTACAATGTTGAATAACTAGCAGTGACAGTGGACACCCTTGTCTTGTTCTTGATCTTAGAGGGAAAGTTTTCTGTCTTTTACCATTGAGTGTGATGTTATCTGTGTGGTTTTCATATATGCCTTTTATCATTTTGTGGAAGTCCCTGTCTAACCTTAGTTTGTTTATTGTTTTTATCATGAAAGGGTGTTGGAATTTGTTAATTTTGTGTGTATGAGTGTGTGTTTTCCTTCATTCTACCAATGTAGTGCATTACAGGGATCGATTTTCATATCCAGTATAAATTCCACTTGGTCCTGGTGTATAATCCTGTTAAAAAACTGTTGGATTTAGTTCTCCAGTGTTTTGTTGAGGGTTTTTGCACCTGTATTGATAGCAGTTATTGTCTGTAATTTTTTTCTTACGATGTCTTGTCTGACTTTGGTATCAGGTTACTGCTGGCCTCATGGAATGCGTTAGGAAGTGTGCCCTCCTCTTCCAGTTTTTGGAAGAGTTTGAGAAGGATTGGTGTCAATTCTCTTTTAAATGTTGGATAGAATTCAGCAGTGAAGCCATCAACTCTGGACTTTTCTTTGTTGGCAGGATTTTGATTGCCTATTGAATGGGTCTTTATTTGTTAAAAATTCTGTTAAGATTTTCTATTTCTTCTTGCATCAGAGTAAGTAACCTGTGTGTTTCCAGGAATTTGTCCATTTTATCTAGGTAATCTAATTGGTTGGAGTATAGTTCATAGTAATCTCATGATCCTTTTTATTCGTGTAGGGTTGAAGCAATGACCCACTTTCTTTTTTTTTTTCCTTTTTTTATTATTAATTTTTTAAAAAATATAACAAACGCAAACATTCTTAACTTATGGTCATTCTGTCCTACATACATAATCAGTAATTCCCAATATCATAACATAGTTGCATATTCATCATCATGATCATTTTTTAGAACATTTGCATCAATTCAGAAAAAGAAATAAAAAGACAATAGAAAAAAATTCATACATACCATACCCCTTACCCTCCCTTTCATTGATCACTAGCATTTCAATCTAAATTTATTTTAACATTTGTTCCCCCTATTATTTATTTTTATTCCATATGTTTTACTCGTCTGTTGATAAGGTAGATAAAAGAAGCATCAGACACAAGGTTTTCACAATCACACAGTCACATTGTGAAAGCTATAGCAATAACCCACTTTCATTCCTGATTTTAGTTATTTGCATCTGTTTTTTTCCTGTCAGTCTAATTAAAGTGTTGTCAATTTTATTGATAATTTCAAAGACCCAATTTTTTGTTTTGTTGATTCTTCTGTGTTTCATTTATTCCACTCTAATCTTTATTTCCCTTATTCTGCTAATCTTGGGTTTAGTTGCTTTTCTTTTTCTATTTCCTAGAAGAGAAGTTAGGCTATTGATTTCAAATCTTTCTTCTTTTGTAATGTAGGCAATTACAGCTAATCTTAATATATTTGATGCCCAGTGACAGATTTATAATTATTGTTTAATGCATTTGCCTTTTCAATCATATAAGAAAAAGAGAGAAGTTACAAACCAAGCCAGAGTTATCACAACACTGGCTTTCATGTTTTCCTATGAAGTTACCTTTACTGTTGGTCTTTAGTGTTTCTAATGGCTTCAGGATTCTGTCTTGTATTCTTTCACTTCAGCTTGCAGGGCTCCAACCAGTGTTTCTTGGCTCTTCTGGTAATGAATGCCCTCAGCTTTTATTTGGAAATGTATTAATTTCTCTTTCATCATGAAGGATACTTTTGCCAGATAGAGGATACTTGGTTGATACTTTTTCAGAACTTTAAATATGCTTTCTGGTCCATGGCATCTGATGAGAAGTCAGCTGCTAAGCTTACTGAGATTCCCTTGCATGTGGCGCATTGCTTCTCTCTGCCTTGGGGGTTCGTAAGTTGACTACCACGTGTTTTGCTGTGGCTATCTTTGAGTTTATCTTGCTCAGAAATCTTTGAGATTCTTGTGTGTGTGTATTTATGTCTTTCATCAGATTTGGGACCACTGGGGCCATGATTCCAAATATTTCTGTCAAGTATTTCTTTTTGGCCCTTTTTCTTTTCTCCTATTAGGGCTCCTATGATGTACATATCGGCATGCTCAATGCTGTCTGAATCTTTTTCGGACAGCATTCATTTTTCCTGAATCTTTTCCTGAATCTTTTTTCTTTCTGCTCCTGTTCATTTTTCCTGAATCTTTTTTCGTTCTGCTCCTCAAACGGGATAATTTCAATTGTCTTATGTTCCAGTTCACTTTTTTCTGCCTAATCTTTTTGTGAATCCCTCTCATGAGTTTTTCATTTCAATTATTGTGCTTTTCAGCTCCAGACTTTGTTTGATTTCTTTTTATAATTAATATTTATTTATTTTATTCAGACAGCTTGAAAAAATTTCCTTTGGCTATTTATTTGTCCATGGCTTTCTTTAGTTCGTTGCACATACTTGAGACAGTTGATTTAACATCTGAATCCAATACATGAGTCTCCTCAGGGATGTTGTCTGTCAAATTCTTTTTTTATTTTTTGAGTATGGATCATAACTTCCTGAATGGATTTTTGTATGTTTTGAATTTTTTTGGTGTGGACAACTAGACATTCTGTGTATGAGGATGTGGTAACTTGGGAAATCCAATTCTCCTGGAGATTGTTGATTTCTGCAAGGGGTGGGGTGGGGGTGGAAGCCATGGCCAGCCTGTGGGTTGGAGTGATCAGAAGGAGTGATCGGCAGTCAGAACACTCGAGCCTGGTTTTTGGAGGGCAGGGTCCTTATTGCCATCCTTGACACCCACAAGCCACAACAAGAATGGAGCCTGGGGTCCCCACAGTGGTGGTAGGCAGGGGATGGTAGTCAGTGGGAAATGCAGGATTCACCAAAATGTATGGAAATAACAAGAGCCTCCATCCAGCCTTTTCTTGTCTGCTGCAAGTATTCAGACTCCAGAGTTCCAAAATCATTAATTCAGACAGTTACTGCCAGTTCAGTAGCTGTTTTTTGAGGAAAGGCTGATTCCTGGAGCATTCCTATTCCACCATCTTCCCCAAATCTTCTCTGTGCCTTTCTCTCTTCCTTCCCGAATTCCTCAAATACCCAAGACTTATTTCTGGAGGTCGCAGAGCTGGTAATGAGGGGGTGCTGGCAGGACTTGAGGGGCACAGGGAGACCCACCTCCACCAGGCCGAGAGCTGTTGATGAACCCGCTGCCCGGGGTTGGAGAGGCGGGAGCGCATCCCGCGTGGGCCACCCACTGCAGACGGCCGCGGACCCCAACCCTGCGGGCTGGCTCCCAAGCCGCGTGCTCGGATCATGGGCATTTTCACCTTTCTTTGGAAAAATGAAAATCGCAATATGATTTAACCATAACACAAAACTGATTATTTTCTGTGTATGCACACAATGGAAACTGATGGGAAATAGGAAAATGAAGGAACTACGCTGAGAATGTTTGAGCCCGAGGGTAGGAGGGCGCCCCTGGGATGGCCCGTGACCCCCGCGAGTCCTCACGGTCGGGACACTGCCAGAGGGCGCTAGCTGAGCTTGCTTTCACCAAAGGGGCCCGGCCCGCTGTCCCCGAGGGTGGGCACAGCCCGAGGCCCCGGGGCTGGGGAGGTTCCTGCCGCACAGCCCCAGCCGGGCCCGAGCGGGCGCCCGCTCGCTGCCCTCCGCGAAGCTGCCTTGGCCGGTCTGCTCGGGACAGGGCGCGCTGCCACCGCTTCCCTTTGTGACCCTCCGGTTTGGAGACGGCCACCTGCGGTGAAGACGCCTACCCGGGCAGGGTCCTCTGTTTCCGTCGTTCACATCCGGCTCTCTTTTGTGCTTGGTCCAGTTCTAGAAACGCCGCTGGACTGCGAGGTCTCCCTGTGGTCCTCCTGGGGCCTGTGCGGAGGGCCGTGCGGGAAGCTGGGCGCCAAGCGCAGGACCCGCTACGTCCGCGTGCAGCCGGCCAACGACGGGACCCCCTGCCCGGAGCTCCAGGAGGACGCGGAGTGCGTCCCGGATAACTGCGTCTAAGACGAGCGCGGGCCTGGGGTCACACAGGACCTCTGCACAAGCCTCGGCGTGCGTGGCCGGCGGCACCAGGCGGTTCCGGGGTCTTCTGAGTCCGCGCCAGCTTCGCCACCCACGGTCGGGCCACAGGGGCCAAGGTCCCCCCGACCCTTCTGCACAGCAGCGCGGCAGCAAACCCCCAAGTCAGCGGGAGGCTGCGGGGTGCTCGTGCCGCCCGGCCACCCCCGCCCGCGGGCCTGTTCAGCCCGTGGACCTGGTGGAGCCGCTGCTCCCCACGGACGGCGCTGTAGAACGCGCTAAGGGCCCGAGGGTGGTGGGGCAAGAGCGCCGCCCAACCCCACAGGCACCGGAGGAGACCTGCAGGCCACCGCCCGCGGAGAGACCCTTGGGCCCGGCCAGTCCCGGCAGCCCCGCCCCCGCGCCCCGCCCGGCCCGGGACTGTGCGCCCTGCTCGCACCCGGAGGGTGTCGGTGGGCCGAGGCGCACGGGCTGGGCAGCGCCTTGGCGGTTCAGGGCGCTCACCTCTGCACAAAATAAAGACTCCCCTGGGTCCCACCGACACCGACGGCCGCTCGCCTTGCCTTTAATGAATGGTGTGGGGGGACACTGGGTACGTGGGACCCTTGGGGGGGGCACAGGGCGTGGGGGCATGGGGTGTTCACAGGGGCCACACTGGGCATGCATAAGACACTGACCGGGGCTGGGGTACAGGGGACACTGCGTGTGGGGACACGGCATGTTCACAGGAGCTCGCCTGCTCCCAGTGGGGTGCGCCCGGCTGCCCGGGGGGCGGAGGGGAGGTGCTCGGATTTCACAGGGTCCAGGGGGAGTAAAGGAGGCATCAGAGCAGCCTCGAAGGAGTGCCTAGACATACCCCGCGAGTCCAGCGCCCGGTGACCGCGTCAGAGTAACAGCGGGAGACCTGCTCTGGGCCCAGGGTCCCGCGGCTCCCTGTTCCAGCCACCACGCGCCTGCCCCGGCGGGGTCCCGAGCCTCACCTGTCCAGTGGGCACGCCCCCGCGGATGGTGGGGGGCGCAGAGGGGAGGCCGGCAGCATCTCGGATGCTGCGGCCACAAGGTTCCACGGCCTCGCTGGGCCTCGGCACCTCTGCTCCTGAGGGCTCAGCAGGGGTCACCGCCGGGCAGCCCCCAGCCCTGTCCTGCCTGGTCCCTCAGCTGCAGACCCAGCTTCCTCCGCCCTGCGGAAAGGACGGCCTCCTACAGGGCGCCACGACCCCCAGGACCCACCCGTCTGGCCAGAGCCGGGGTGGCCGCAGACCCCACCCGCCTGGTCACCTACAGGGATGGACCGTCAATCCCCACCTACCCCACCATCACCTCCTGCCTTCCTGTGGAAAATTTGTTAAAATTGCTAGTAACACTTCTGTAATTCTACTATTTAACAGTAGCATTTGTTTAACTGTTGTCCTTAGTTTATGTAGGGATATTTTTTCTTCATTTTCCCAGTCTTTTATTATCTTTTTCTCATGCATACCTTTAATTACTCATTGTTTTGGTTTGTTAAACTTGCCAGAATGCAGTATACCAGAAATGGGTCAGCTTTTATAAAGGGAATTAAGTTACAAGTTTGCAGTTCTAAGGCCATAAACAAAGTCCAGCTAAAGCATCCAGAGAAAGATACCTTGGCTCAAGAGAGCCAAAGCGGTCTGTCCGGAGTTGCCCTGTCAGCTGGGAAGGCACGCGGTGACCTCTGCTAGCTTTCTCTCCAGTCTTCTTTCGAAAGGCTCCCCCCCAGGGCGTTTCCTTTCTGCATCTCCCAAGGTTTCTGGCTGTGTGAGCTCTTGTGGCTCTGAAGCTTTTTCCAAAATGGTTCCCTCTTGAACAGGTGGGGATGCCTTTCCATGGAAACCACCTAATCAAAAGGTCCCACCCAGCGATAATGAATGGAGATGAAAGAGCATGGCTTTTCTGGGTACACAGCACCTTCAAACCGGTGGTCATCTGCCCATACAGAGGATAAAGGGAGTGCCGGTCACAAGGCTGTTACCCTCACCCTGTGCTGGTTTTAAACTGTTATGTACCCCAGAAAAGCCAGGCTCTTTTTCCTAATCCAGTCTTGTGGGGACAGACCTGCCGTTCAGGGGTGGGACCTTGTCATTAGGTTGTTTACATGGACATGTGACCCACCCAATAGTGGGGGACTTTTATTTTTTCCAGCAATGTTTCGTGGTTTTCAGTATACAAGTCTTTTGTATCCTTGGTTAAATTTAGTCCTAGATATTTTATTTATAAACTATTATAAATTGAACTGTTTTATTAATTTCTTCTTCAGATTGTTCATTACTAGTATAGGAATACAACTGTTTTTTTTTATTTTTAGGGAAGGAAGGAGGAAGAAGAAGAGAAAGAGAGGCAGAGAAAGAGACAAAAAGAGAGGAAAAGAGAAGGGAGAAAGGAGGGAGGGAAGAGGGGGAAGGGAGGAGGGCAGGAGAGCACCCCATTCCCGCCTGTCCTCAAATTCTCCATCGAGATGACACCAGAGTAGAATATCAGAGGAAGCTGCTCTGACTTTCCATCTGGGAGCCGATCGCTTATGGCCTGTATTCACAGCAACTGAGTCTTGACTTTGTCAACTTCATCAGAGTCACACTATCAAGAGCACACAATGTCTGGTCATTTCACTGAGGATTCGTTCTCAAGGCTCAGGCAGGTTGTCTCGTGTTTTGATACATCGTTTTGTCTTACTGCTAGATAATATTCCGACGTATGTATAGGCTACATTTTGTTTGTCCACTTATCTGTTGATGGGCACTTGGATTGTTTCTGTTTTTTGGCAGTTGTGAATAGTGCCACTGTGAACATCGGTGTGCAAATGTCTGTTAGTGTTACTGCCTTCAGCTCTTCTGGGTGGATACCGAATAGTGGTATTGCCGGGTCATAGGGCAACTCGATGCTTAGTTTTTTGAGGAACCGCTGAGCTGTCTTCCACAGCTGCTGCACCATTATAATTCCCACCAGAGGTGAATAAGGTTTCAATTTCTCCACATCCTCTCCAGCATTTGTAGTTTCTTGTTTGCTTAATGGCGGCCGTTCTTACAGGTGTGAGGTAGTATCTCATTTCGTCTTAATTTGCATTTCCCTTATAGCCAATGAGAATGAGCATCTCTTCACATGCTTTTTAGCCACTGGTATTTGTTCTCCAGAAAAATGTCCGTTCATATCTTCTGCCCATTTTATAATTGGGTTGTTTATTCTTTTGAATAGAAAATTTTGAGTTGTATAATTTCTTTATGTACATAGGATATCAAGTCTTTATCTGATGTATTGTTTTCAAATGTGTTTCCCCTTGAGTTGGTTGCCTCTTCACCTTTTTGACAAAATCCTTTGAGGTGCAGAAGCTTTTGAGTCTGAGGAACTCCCATTTATTTACTTTTAATTTCATTGCTTGTACTTTGGATGTAAAGTTCAGGAAACTACCCCCATTTAGTAGGTCTTGAAGATATTTCCCTATATTTTCTTACAGGAGTTTTATAGTATTGGCTCTTATATTTATGCCTTTAATCCATTTTGAGTTAATTTTGGCATAAGGAGTATGATATGGGTCCTCTTTAATTATTTTGACTATTGATATCCAGTTTTCCCAAGGCCATTTATTGAAAAGACTATTCCAGCCCAATTCAATAGATTTGGGAGCCATGTCAAAGGTCAACAGACAGTAAATTTGGTGGTCAATCTCCACACTCTCAATTGAGTTCCACTGATAAATACTTCTATCTTTGTGCCAATACCATACTGTTTTGACTATTGTGGCTTTATAATAAGCTTTAAAATCTGGACGTGTTCATCCTTCCACTTCATTGTTTTTTTTTTAGAATATCTTTAGCTATTTGAGGTTTCTTTGCCCTACAAGTGAACTTGATAACTAGCTTTTCCAAGTCTTCAAAATAGGTTGTGGGAATTTTGATTGGTATTGCATTGAGTCTGTAGATCAATTTAGGTAGGACTGATATCTTAACAACATTCAACCTTCATTTCTATGAGCACACAATATCTTTCCATCTGTTTAGATCGTCTTTAAACAATGTTTTGTAGTTTTCTGCACACAGGTCCTTTACTTCCCTGGTTCAGCCTATTCCTAAATACTTGATTATTTTGTGGCTATTTTGAAAGGACTTTTTCCTTAATTGTCTCCATATTTAAGTCATTATTTGTATGTAGAAAAATTTCTGATTTTTGTACATTTATCTTGTATCTTGCCACTACACTAAATTTGTTTACTAACTTGAGTAGCTTTGTCATGGATTTCTCAGGATTTTCCAAGTATAGTATCATGTCATCTGTAAATAATGAAAGTGTTACTTCTTCCTTATCTATTTGGTTGCCTTTTATTTCTTTCTCCTGTCTAATTGCTCCAGCTAGGAATTCTAGGACAAGGACTTCTAGGGCTGGCTTTCATCTCTTGGCCCCCCTTGGCTCGCTCCAGGTTCTGGCTTGCTTAACATTTCATGGTGACATCTGCTAGGCTCCAAGAATCTCCAAATATCCGTGCCTGTTTCTCCAAGTGTGGGCATCTGTGTCAGCTCTGCTCTGAAGTTTCTCTTGCTGGCTCTGTCATTTATGAGGTTTCTCCAAAATATTTTCTCTTTTAAAGGATTCCAGTAAACTAATCAAAACCCATCCCAGCGTGGGTGGAACCACATCTCCATCTAATCAAAAGGTCACACCCAAATTGGGTGCATCACATCTCTGTGGAGATAATCTAATGAAAAGTTTCCAACTTACAGTGTTGAACAGGATAGAAGGAAATGGCTGCCCCACAAAGCTAGGGTAGGCTGGGGTAGGCTGCAATCGTGTTGAAGTTAATTCACCCCTTCTTTCCATCCCAATATCTGTGCTTTTTCATCCAAGGTCTCCCTAGGTAGGGAAGGAGGCTCCCTCTCATCACTCAGACACTGGAACTGCTCTCCCAGTCATTTTTCAGTCCTTTCTCTTGGTGTTGAATGAAGCCGGGATGACCTCAGCCTCTCCTATTCTGCCATCTTGCCAGAAGTCCAGATCCTTTTGATTAAGTTGTTTCCATGGAGATGTGACTCACTCAATTGTGGGTGGGACCTTTTGATTAGGAGTTTCCATGGAGATGGTGTCTCTGCCCAATTAAGGTGGGTCTTAATCCACTTACTGCAATCTTTTAAGAAGGGACCACTTTGGAAAAAGCTCAGAGCTGATACAGACAAGGATGTTTGGAGATGCAGAAAGAAAATGCCCCCAGGGAAGTTATTTGAAACCAGAAGGCAAAAGACCAGCAGACACCAGCCATGTGCCTTTCCAGCTTATGGAGGTGTTCTGGGTCCATCAGCCTTTCTTGGGTCAAGAAATTTTTCTCTGGATGCCTTAGTTTGGACATTTTTATGGCCTTAGAACTGGAAACTTGCAATTTAACAAATCCCCTTTTTAAAAGCCAACTCATTTCTGGTATATTGCAGTCTAACAGCATTGGCAAACTAAAACACAGTCATAGGATAAAAGCTAGATAGTTATACAATAACTATCAAAGATCAAGGCTACTGGATTACAGTTCAACAGTTTCAGGCATTTCCTTCTGGCTATTCAATTGCACCATAAACTAAAAAAGAATGTCTAGATAATGAGTCAGTAGTCATAGCCATGTGTTAAATACCAATTTCTCAGTTACACCTCCTTCCTCTCATTTGATTATTCTCTCAATCTTCAGGGATAGCTGAACAATGACCATTTGAACTTCTTCATGCTGGAAAGGGGTATCAGTTTTGTGGGGTAGAGGAATGAAACTGGATGACATTTTTGGAGAGCCTGGTACCTCTGGGTTTCAGGGCTTATCTGGCACAGGAACAATCTGGTGGCCTTAAGTTTCTGAAAAAAATAAACCTACTAGGAAGACCATTTTTAGAGTTTTAGATAGAGCCCAGGGTATTCTTTAAGGTTTTGAGGGATACTATTGGTTGAAGCTTGGCATACTGTAGCAATTTGCAATATCTGGCTGAAGCTTGCATAAGAGTAATCTCCAGAATGACCTCTTAACTCCATTTGAAATCTCTCAGCCACTAAAACTTTGTTTTGTTTCATTTCGCTTTTCCATTTTGGTCAGCAAGGCATTGTCAATCCTACAATGCCAGGGCCAGGCTCATCCCAGGGAGTCATGTCCCATGTTGCCAGGGAGACTTATACCCATGGGAGTCATGGCTGAAAGAGGGGGGAGGGCAGTGAGTTTATCTGAAGATTTGGCTGAGAGAGAAAGCCAAGAGTTTTTAAAGAAAAAGAGTACCTACATTGTTTATGGTTTGGGGAATATTTGGGGTGCTCCAGTTATCCTCCAGGATAGTTTTCTGAGTTCTTTGTGGCTTGTTTCTGGTGTTTGATGTCCCTGGGTTTTCAGGACGCTTGTCGTTTGAGACTTTGCACATAGTGGCAGCTGGTGTGAGCTCTGGCTAAGACCTGCCTAAGAGTGACCCACAGAATGACCCCCAACTCCACTTGAAATCTCTTAGCCATGGAAGATCTATCTTGCTTTGTCTCTCGGCATTTTCCAACCTCTCCCCCTTTCTCTGTAGGCCCTTTCAACAGGCTCCGCCGGCCTCCATCATTCTGGATGTCAGAGGCTCAGTTTGTCCTCAACCTCCAACCTGCCCTCAGGGGCTCCATATTCCCACCCTCAGAGGCTCTGTCCTCCCCACCTCCACCCCCCTCAGGATCATGTGGCCGGGGAGCCCCCCGTATTGGCACTGTGTGAGCCTGACCCCTGGTCCCAGATCCTTGGCCCCTCCCACCCTGGCACACTGCCCCTTCCCACCTGCTGTCAGCACCTCCTCTCCCTGATGCCGCCCGCCCTCTGTGATCCATTCCTCTCCCAGTTGGGGAGGTGGCGCCTGTGGAATTCCTTGGACACGTGCTGAGGGAGGACCCAGGGTGCACAGGCGGCTGTGCTTGTGGAGGGGATGGCCTGTCTGTGCAGGCATAGAGACTGTCATCCTTGATGTAGGGCACGTCCACTGGGAACAAGGCAGAGACCCTTTGGTTATGGTGCCTCCTGGTGAGGGCGGGCGTGGGGGGCCCTCGCTGGGCTGGCCCTTCATCAGCAGGGGTCATGCAAGACCCCCAACCCAGCAGTGGGTGTGAGCAGAGATCTTGGGCTGCGGGGCCGCCTGCCTGGTGGACGCTGGGGCAGGCCACACAGCCAGGGCTCAGAGCTGGCAGCAGGGACTCATAGAGGGAGCGACCGGCTTTGCCAGGCAGCCTGATCCAGGGCCCCCCAGGATTCCTGGTGGCAGGAGCACCTGTAGTGCAGTGCTGAGGAGGTGTGGGGAGGCGAGCCCTCCTTCAGGCCTGCAGACCTGGCCTTCAGCCACGCAGCCAGAGGGCAGCAGGCCCAGCCTGGGGACCTTTCTGGGAGCGGTCGCCCCTCAGGTGGCCACGTAGTGAGCCAGGAGACCACCGGCTCTGCAGGTATGTTTCTGCGTGGCTCATGGATGTGCAGACAGTAGAAAAATACACTTTCCCCTCAAAATTCCTAAATATATGCCCCTAAATATAAAGCACAAATCTGAGTGTGAAGTAGAGCCCTAACCACCAAGTAAAAATCTCGCTTAAAAGCTCCTGGGCGGCAATGGCCCAGGGAACCTGAAAGAGTCCAGGGTCACCCTCTCTGAGGACTCCGTGGTCAGCTCAGGACTTGGGGAATCCCCACAGGGACAGACCAAGCAACACGACTGACCATCAGTGTCCACAGCACCCCTAAAGCAGAGGGACGCAGGCCACAATGCCAGACTTCAGGCTCACAGATGTCGGGACGTGGGGTGTGGGACAAGGCGGACATGAGGAAAGGCTAATTCTGGGGGCCTCGCTGGGAGCACAGACTGGAAAGCACCGCGGGAGTGCAGAGAGGGTTACAGTTAAACCCAAAACACGGCCACACCCTCCTGGCAGATGACAAAGACTGCTGGCCTGGAGTCAGACGCGACAGGCTGTGCACAAAACATCTAGTCCCCTGTTAGAATGCAGAGAGGCTGGAAAAAGACACGGAGACGTGTGTACCTCCCTCGCCTTCCTGGCACCCGGGAGTGTGGGGCCGTGCAACCAGTGCTGCCAGCAGGGGTGGGCCAAGGGGGCAGAGGCTGATATGGGGATGCCTTGGCAGGAGCAGCTGGAGCCCGCCCAGAGGGTGCTGGGACCTCAGTGGGCGCGAGCAAGGCCTGTGCCAAAGCCCTGAGCCTGGGGGGTGCACATGATAAAATAGGCAAGTTGGGGGCTGAGGAGCTTGGGCCGAGGAGCTGTGATGCCAGAGGTTCAGGAGGCGCCTCAGTGAGGTGATGGTCAGGGTGCCCTCTGGGGTCTGAAAGAGCCAGGAGAAGCTGATGGAGGCCTGGGTGGTGAGTGTCTGGGCAGGGAAAAGGCTGAAGACACCAGGCAGACCGAGGCCAGCCCAGAGGGGCAGTGGCAGCCCAGAATGGCTGGGAAGTGCCTGCTTGAGGGCTGGAGGCCTGGGGGACTCTGGGCAGAGAAAGGACAGTGGATCAGCATATGCCCTAAAGTGCCATCTGACGCTTTAGAAGCGGATGTGGGATGGGGTCGGGGGAGGAGAGAGCGAGGCCACTGCCCTGGTCCGGGCGGAAGGTGGACGAACCCCAAACCCAGCAGTGGTGTCCGAGGTGCACAGTCTGACTGTTCTGACGAAGCGCAGCAAACGTGCAGCTGGCCTGACACCACTTGTGCACTCTGCGGCGCGTTGCAGCCTCATAGCAGCAGGTTCCGGCACGTCTTGGCCTGAGGAGGGTGACGCTGCCCAGAGAGCACGGGCCCAGGTCTCAGAGCCTGTCCCGTCCTGAGGTAACCCACGGGTGGTCACCGGCACTGGGCCCGGCCGCGTCCGTGCCTCCTGCGCAGGCCAGAAATAAGCATACTTGGTCTAGAGGGGCTTCTGGGCTGGGCGCTGTGGGCAGCTGGAGTCCCAGAAGCCAGCTTTCCAAGGACGAGTGACCAATGGCGCCTACTGCTGTAGAAGAGGAGGGAATGGTCCAGTTGGCCGGCCATGAGCAGGGGACAGGGCTGGCGAGCAGCAGCCATGGTGACGTGCCGGGGAGGGGCGTCTCGGCTAAGTGGTGCCCTGAAGGCTCACAGCCAGCCCCAGGCCCTCCTAATCCTCTAAGGCTGCGACAGGGATGCTGAGAAGACGCAATCAGGCCCTGCCTTCTCTGGTTGCGGGCGCTCCCAGGGGACGTGCTCTACACAGAGGCAAAAACGAATCCTTACCTCTGCATGGACACCCTGCCTACACCCTCGTGCCCTCTCCCAACCTCCAGAATTAAGCAAACAAAGTGAGCTGGCCCGGAGCAGAGGAGACCTGGGGTCAGGCCACAGCCTGTGAGCCGCTGGGACAGGCAGGACTCCTCGAGGGAGATGGACAGGCCCCCGGGCAGTGCTGCCCCTTGCCACAGGCAAAAGCAGAAGCCTAGCCTTTCTGGAGGAAAGATCTGCCAATCCCCAATTGGCAGCCCTTCAGGCATCCCGCCGATTGAATTCAAGCAGTGAATGCAACAAAAAGATCTCCAAATAAATAAGCATTTAAGTTCCTATAATGGACTGAAAGTCGGGAGAATTTAAAACAACAGATTTTTACACCTGAGATCACAGGCAATGAAATTGTCTGGAGCATAATATTGAACAGATGCAATAAATAAAAATGACCAACTAACAAGGGATGATTAGAAGTGAACAGATGTATTGGGAAAAGAAAAATGATATGAAATGACAAAACTGAGGTCAGTGGCTTAAATTGCTGGAGAAAGAACTAGTGAATGAGAAGTTATAGTTGAATATATTATATATGTTTATATTATATATTTTATATATTATATATATATTTCTTCCAAGTGAACAGTTAATTCCTCAATTTTTGCTCTTTCTTCTTTTTTTAATACAGGCATTTAGGGCAATAAATTTCCCTCTTGACACTGCTTTTGCTGCATCCCATAAATTTTGATATGCTGTTTTCATTTCATTTTCCTCGAGATATTTATTGATTTCTCTTGTAATTTCTTCCTTGACCCACTGATTGTTTAAGAGTGAGTTGTTGAGCCTTCATACATTTGTGAATTTTCTGGCGCTCTGCCTATTATTGATTTCCAACTTCATTCCTTTATGATCTGAGAAAGTGTTCTGTATGATTTCAATCTTTTAAAATTTATTGAGATTTGCTTCGTGACTCAGCATATGGTCTGTCCTTGAGAATGATCCATGAGCACTTGTAAAAAAGATGTATCCTGCTGTTGTGGGGTGTAAGGTTCTACAAATGTCTGTTAAGTCTAGTTTATTCAAATTCTCTGTTTCTTTATTGATCCTCTGTCTAGATGTTCTGTCCATTGATGAGAGTGTGGAATTGAAGTCTCCAACTATTATGGTAGATGTGTCTATTTCTCTTTTCCGTGTTTTTAGTGTTTGCCTCATGTATTTTGGAGCACTCTGGCTCAGTGCATAAATATTGATTGTCATGTCTTCTTGTTGAATTGTTCCCTTTAATAATACATAATATCCTTCTTTGTCTCTTTGAATTGTTTTACATTTGAAGTCTAATTTGTTGGATATTAGTATAGCTACTTGTGGTAGTTAGATTCAGTTGTCAACTTGGCCAGGTGAAGGCACCTAGCTCTGTTGCTGCGGACATGAGCCAATGGTACGTGAACCTCATCTGTTGCTCATTACATCTGCTGTCACTTAGGAGGCATGCCTGCTGCAGTGAATGAAATTGACTTAATTGGCTGGTGCTTAAATGAGAGAGCACAATGTAGCACAGCCCAAGCAGCTCAGCATACCTCATCTCAGCACTCGCAGCTCAGCCCAGACCTGTGGAGATGCAGAAAGGAATCACCCCAGGGAAAGATGTTGGAACCCAGAGGCCTAGAGAGAAGGCCAGCAGAGATCACCCTGAGCCTTCCCACATAAGAAAGAACCTCAGTTGAAAGTTAGCTGCCTTTCCTCTGAAGAACTAACGAAATAAATCCCCTTTTATTAAAAGCCAATCCGTCTCTGGTGTGTTGCATTCCGGCAGCTAGCAAACTAGAACACTACTCCTGCTCTTTTCTGATTGTTATTTGCATGAAATATCTTTTCCCAACCTTTCACTTTCAACCTATGTTTATCCTTGGATCTAAGATGTGTTTCCTGTAGACAGAATATAGATGGGTCCTGTTTTTTAATCCATTTTGCCAGTCTATGTTTTTTGATTGGGGAGTTTACTCCATTAACATTTAGTGTTATTACTGTATGGGTAGTACTTTCTTCTACCATTTTGCCTTTTGGATTTTATGTCATATCTAATTTTTCTCCTTTTTACCTTTACTAATGGTCTTCATTTCTACACTCTTCACCACACCTCTCTCTGCTGTCTTTTCCTATCTGTCTCTAGGGTTCCCTTTAGTATTTCTTACAGAGCTGGTCTCTTGGTCACAAATTCTCTCAGTGATTTTTTTGCCTGAAAATGTTTTAATTTCCCCTCATTTTTGAAGGACAATTTTGCTAGATATAGAATTCTTGGTTGGCAGTTTTTCTCTTTCAGTATCTTAAATATATCATACCACTGTCTTCTCATCTCCATGGTTTCTGCTGAGAAATCTATGGTTAGTCTTATTGGGCTTCCCTTGTATGTGGTGGATTACTTTTCTCTTGCTGCTTTCAAAATTCTCTCTTTCTCTTTGACATCTGATATTCTGATTAGTAAGTATCTTGGAGTACGTCTGTTTGGATCTATTCTGTTTGGGTCTTCTTGGATCTGTAATTTTAAGTTTTTCATAAGAGTTGGGAAACTTTCAGTGATAATTTCCTCCATTAGTATTTCTCCTCCTTTTCCCTTCTCTTCTCCTTTGGGGACACCCACAACACATATATTCATGTGCTTCATGTTGTCATTAATTCCCTGAGTCCCTGCTCATATTTTTCCATTCTTTTCCCTATAATTTCTTCCGTTTGTCGGATTTCAGATATCCTATTCTCCCCAGTTCACTAATCCTGTCTTCTGCCTCTCAAAATCTAACATTGTAGGTTTCCATTGTTTTTTTCATCTCTTCTACTGTGCCTTTCATTCCCATAATTTCTGTGATTTGTTTTTTCAGACTTTCGATTTCTTCTTTTTGTTCGTCACTTGCCTTCTTTATAGCCACCTTCAATTCATTGATTTAATTTTTGATGAGGTTTTCCTTGTCTGTTCAGACATCCTGAATTAATTGTTTCAACTCCTGTATCTCATTGAATTGTTGGTTTGTTCCTTTGACTGGGCCATATCTTCGATTTTCCTAGAATGATTCATTATTTTTTGCTGGCATCTAGATATTTAATTTCTTTAATTAATTTATTCTGGAGATTATTTTCACTATTTTTACCTAGGATTTTCTTGCTGGATGACTTTGTTGTCTGTCTGTTCTTTGACATTCAGTTCAGCTTATTCTATAACTCTAGCTTAGATTTTGTTTAACAGAGCAGAATTTTTCAGTTCCCATTTTCTTGTTTCTTGCCCTGCCTGTATGGTACCTTCCCTCCCCACCCCTTAGGAGGGTCTACTTAGGTTTTATAGACCCCAGTAAAATTTTCCCAGACCAAACTGTCCTCCTCTCAGGAGCAAAGAGTCACCTGTGTCAGTTTTCCCTGAGGGTAAGACCCAGCAGGTTGACAGACTTTCCTGTGAAGTCTCTAGACTTTCTGTTTTTCCTATCCTACCCAGTCTATGGTGCTTGTTTTTCCTATCCTACCCTGAAGTGATGTGGTGCCTTTAACTTCAGCAGACTCTCCTGCTGGGGCATGGTTGAGACAGAGGAGAGGTTGTAGGCTGCCTTTAATTACTTCAGTTTTCCAGACCCTAGGGTCTGAATTCCTTGAGGGAGGGTGTTCTAGTTTGCTAGCTGCCAGAATGCAATATACCAGAAACAAAATGGCTTTTAAAAAGGGGAATTTAATAAATTTCTAGTTTACAGTTCTAAAGCCAAAAAAATGTCCCAATTAAAACAAGTCTATAAAAATGTCCAATCAAAGGCATCCAGGAAAAGATACCTTGGTCCAAGGCCAATGAAAT
The DNA here is from genome assembly GCA_004026745.1 of Myrmecophaga tridactyla. Lineage (NCBI taxonomy): Eukaryota > Metazoa > Chordata > Mammalia > Pilosa > Myrmecophagidae > Myrmecophaga > Myrmecophaga tridactyla. The sequence goes on from PVIY010021783.1 coordinate 28,902, forward strand.
TCAGGGTTTCTCTCTCAAGTGGAAGGACACATGGTGAACACGATCAGGGTTCCTCTCTCATCTGCAAGGGCACATGGCAAACATGGCACTATCTGCTAGTTTCTTCTCCTGGCTTCCTGTTTCATGAAGCTCCCCGGGAGGAATTTTCCTTCTTCATCTCCAAAGGTCTCTGGCTGGTGGACTCTGCTTCATGGTGCTGCAGCATTCTCTGCTCTCTCCAAATCTCTTTGATCCTCCAAAATGTTTCCTCTTTTATAGGACTTCAGAAACTAATCAAGACCCACCCAAATAAGTGGAGACAGGTCGTTACCTAATCCAGCTTAACAACCACTCTTGATTAAACCACATCTCCAGGGAGAGGATCTGATTACATTTCAAACATACAGTATTGAATAAGGATTATTTTACCTTGATGAAGTGGGATTTTGATTGAAACATGGCTTTTCTAGGGTACATACATCCTTTCAAACCAGCACAGAGGGATTCCACCTGAGCTGAGCCCCACCCCTCTCCTGGGGAAGGAGACATTCAGTTGACATTCAGTTCAGCTCATTCTAGACCTCTAGTTTAGGTTTTGTGTAACAGAACAGACAGACTTGATTCTGCCCTTGCCTGGGGCAGCTGGAGCCTGAGAAGCCTTGCAGTTGTATCTAATGAGCAGCTAAGGCGTAGAAACACAGCCACAAAAAGTAAAATAAATTAAAATCCTTTTCAGAGCAGGACCCCCACTCCTTGGGTTTGCCAATCAAGAGCTTAAGTTGGTATGTTGCTCTGTGTATCTTCAAGTCCTATGTGCCCCCTCCTTTCTTGCAGGGCCCAGACCTTTTCAAGTATTTTGTGCTGTCTGATCCAAAAAAACCTCTTTTGTTTTTTTCTTTTCCCGTCAACCCTGCCCCCTCTGCGCCTGGGCAAAAACCAGCAACCTCAGCTTTTACTTGAGGTTCAGCTGAGCTGGGGGCCTATTTTTAGTAGCCAGAATTTGTTAATTAATTCCACAATTGGAGCTTGGTTGAGCTCAGCCCCTGCTCCTGGTAAACTCTCTTTCCTTTCCCCTCTGGGAAGCAGCCTGTGGGGGAGGGGCCCTGGCCTCCAGGCTTGGGGGCTTACGGTGCTGGGGGGCTCGCAGCCAGTCCAGCTGGTCCAGACTGGGGTATGCTGTGTGTCCGGTCACTGATGTGGCCCCAGCAGTTGTTCTGTACTGTTCCTGGCTATTTACTAGCTGCTCAGGAGGACGAACTAAATCCCACACTCGCTAAGCCACCGTCTTGGACCTTCACTCAAATACTACCTTCTTAACAACATTTAGTGTTCTGATCCATTAATATGGGATGTTTTGCCATTTATTTAGACCTTTAATTCATGTTTGTAGTTTTCAGGGTATAAGTCTCGCACGTCTTTTGTTAAATTCATTGCTAATATTTTATAAATTCTTTGCTTATATTTTATCATTTTTTGTGTTATCGTGATTGGAATTGTTTTCTTAATTTCCCTTTCAGGTTGTTCATTGCAAATGTATAAATGTACAATTGATTTTTCTATACTGATGTTATATTCCGAAACCTAGAACTCATTGACTAGTTCAATTAGCTTTTTGGGGGGTGGGTTCTTTAGGATTTTCTATATACGAGACTGTGCTGTCTGGGGGCAGAGACAGCGGACTGCTTCTAGGCCTGCCCAGATTTAGTCCTGGCTGTGCTGTTTGTTAGCTGGATGGTTGTCAGTGAGTTGCTTAGCCTCTTCAGGCCTTGGTCCTTAGCTGAGGACTGGGTGTTACTCCTACTACTTTGGATTGAATTGTGTCCCCCAAAGGACAAGATTAATTCCTGAGTCCTGGTCCTTCGAATGTGGACTTATTTGGAAACAGGGTCTTCCAAATGGTACTTGTTAAGAAAAGGCAAAACTGGGCTAGGGCAGGTCTTAACCGAACGTGCCTGTTGTTCTTGTAATGAAGGAAGAATTGGACAGACAGATACAGGGGAGAGGCCAGGTGATGAGAGAGGCAGAGATGAAAGCCCGAGGCATATGGTAAACCACCAGAAGCTAAGGAGAGGTGAGAAGAGTCTCCTCTGAGATCTCAGGCTTCTAGCCTCTAGGATTGTGAGACAATACCTTACTGTTGTTATAAGCCACCAGTAGTAGTATTTTGTTGTAGAAGCCTGAGGAAACTGTGGTACCTACTCTACAGGTGTACATGCAGGGTTGTAGACCAAACAAAAGAGTGCAATCAGAATCACTGGGCGGCGGTGGCCGTGGGGGCGGCGGGGGCTGTGGCGGTAGCAGTGGCGGCGCCCGCCGGTCGTATAAAATAGTGGATTTCGAGGACTTGAGGAGTATGGTTTTTAGTTTGAGGGTGTCTGAACTCCAAGTGTTACTAGGCTTTGCTGGACGGAATAAAAGTGGATGCAAACATGACCTTCTGATGAGGGCTTTGCATTTACTGAAGAGTGGCTGCAGCCTTGCTGTTCAGATTAAAATCAGAGAATTGTATAAATGCCGAAACCCACGGACTTTTGAAGGACTTTTCTGATTTATCCACAAAAAAATCATCAGTTTTCACTTTGGATGATAACTCATCACCTGTAGAACCTGACTTGGCCATGGCTGGAATCCATCCATTCCCTTCCACTTCAGTTGCATTTCACTCACCGTCTTCTCCTGTTGGTTCCGTTCTTCTTCGAGATACTAAACCCAGGTCTGAGATGCAGCGGCTTTCTCCCCCAGTTCCTCCTGCCCGTCCTGATGTGCAGTTAAAAAAACCTGCCCTTTTATGACCTCCTTGATGTTCTCATCAAGCCCACGAATTTAGTTCAAAGCAGTATCCAACGATTTCAAGAGAAGTTTATTTTTGCTCTGACACCTCAACAAGTTAGAGAGATATGCATTTCAAGGGATTTTTTGCCAGGTGGTAGGAGAGATTATGCAGTCCAAGTTCAGTTGAGACGTTACCCGGCTGAGACAAGTTGCCCTCAGGAAGATAATTATCCTAATAGTTTATGTATAAAAGTAAATGGGAAGCTGTTTCCTTTGCCTGGCTATGCACCACCTCCTAAAAATGGGATTGAACAGAAATGCCCTGGCCGCCCCGTGAATATTACATCTTTAGTTAGGTTATCTTCAGCTGTGCCAAATCAGATTTCCATTTCATGGGCATCAGAAATTGGAAAGAATTACTCCATGTCTGTATATCTTGTATGACAGCTCATATCAGCCATGTTATTACAGAGGTCAAAAATGAAAGGTATTAGAAACCCTGATCCTTCCAGAGCACTGATTAAAAGAAAAACTTACTGCAGATCCTGATAGTGAAATTGCTACAACTAGCCTTCGGGTATCCTTGTTGTGTCCTTTAGGGAAAATGAGACTGACAATCCCATGCCGTGCAGTGACATGTACAGACTTGCAGTGTTTTGATGCTACCCTTTATCTACAAATGAATGAGAGGAAGCCCACCTGCGTTTGTCCTGTGTGTGACAAAAAGGCTGCCTATGAAAGTCCAATATTAGACGGGCTTTTTATGGGAATTCTCAGTGACTGTTCTGATGTGGATGAGATCACATTCCAAGAAGATGGTTCTTGGTGTCCAATGAGACCGAAGAAAGAAGCTATGAAAGTATCCAGCCAACCGTGTACAAAGATAGAAACTCTACTGTCCTCAGAAAGCCATGCTCAGTGATTGCAGCCAAGGAGGCAAACAAGAAGAAAGTGGATGTAGTTGATCTAACAATAGAAAGCTCTTCTGAGGGAGAGGAAGAACCTCCTGCCAAAAGGAAGTACGTCTTTAGGTCAGAAACACAAAGCAGCCCAACCCAAGGGGTTCTCGTGTATCCGCCATCTTCTGTAAGGGGGCTCAGCGTGACTTCCGTTGATCCTGCTGCTATCCCGCCTTCGTTAACAGATGACTCAGGACCATTCCACCACATGCCAATATCAGGCATGTCGTCAGATTTGCCAGGTTTGGATTTTTTTTCCCTTATTCCAGTTGATCCCCAGTACTGTCCTCCTATGTTTTTGGATAGTCTCACCAGTATGTCTGTCACCACCACCAGCCCCAATGAAAGCAGTACTCATGTTGGTTCATCCAGCAGCAGGAGTGAGACAGGGATCATAACCAGCAGTGGAAGTAAGATTCCTGATATCATCTCATTGGACTAAAGAGGACTCTCGATTCTGGGAATCATTAATCAAAACTGGTCTGTCTTGGATCTCTGGTCCATGGAACTTATTATTTTTTTTTTGGCAGTTTCTTTGGTATTTATCGAAATGTCAAATGGATTCTTTTGCTTTCTGAGAGATGAACGCAGATGACTGCAGCAAGAAACAGATGGCATGCAAGGATTTTTCTTATTCATGCTGTACCCTGAGCATAGATATATTCAGCCATAACTTTATCTGTCTTCTTAAGAGATGGATTTCAACTTCATGTTACTGGATGGATTCTACAAACCAGTTAAAATTTTTTGTTGTAATATACAGCAATAAAATTATGTAAATATTTAAAAAAATCACTTTGCAAATTAAAAACCCACTGTTAATGCAAGGGCTTATTTATCAAGCATGTACACAGAACTTACTACATGCTAAGCTCTGAATTAAGTAGTTTACAAATATCACCTCACTGAATCGTCACCACTAGTATCATCTTTGGTTTCCTGAAGGGGAAACTGAGGCACCGTGCCCTGGCTCAAGTCGCCGTACTTGAACAGTGGAACCTGCTGGCTCTCTTGCCATGCGGTGACAAACATGACAAGGCTCGTTGTGTCGGTGGCCATGTCCTGTGTGGATGCATTTTTGTTGCTGGATTGTTTTATTACTGTGTAGTGACCTACTGAGAAGTTATGTCCAGAGTGTCTCGGCCTCCAAGGCTTACTCAGCCTACGGGCAAAGCATCTCTTCTGCCCTCTGGTGGCAGGCGCTGGCCAGGACACTCCCTCTCCCCTCCCAGCTGGGGGACGTGCAGGCTGGCAGATCGTGGCCAGAGCCAGCAGAAATGACCCTTTCCCATTCTGATAACTCCAGGGAACACGCCAGGAAAGCAACCATTTTCAACCAGGGGCAGGGGCCAAACCAGCACATTCAGAAACCTTTATGGAACATACACTGTAGGACACACTGTCATTCATCCCATAAATATTTACTGAGGGCGTGCGAGGGTGGTTGAGTGGTAGAATTGTGGCCTGCCATGCGGGAGACCCTGGTTCGATACCAGGTCCATGCACTTCTCAAACAAACAAATAAACAAAAATTCAACAAACGGTGTTGCAATAATGGGGCACTCACATGGAGAAATAATGAAATGTGACCCTGCCATACAGCATACAAAAAAAAAATTTTTTTTCTGAAGCTCTACACTTTGCCCTCGCCTTTGTGCCAGGCCCTAAAGACCCCAAGAAAGAAGAATAAAACATGTCTCCTGCACACTAATATTTTACAGGACGTAGACGAGAGAGGGACTACTAGAATGCTAGAACAGGTTGCATGCTGACGGAGCAGCCCAGAAGGGCTGAGTGTGGGGACAGTGATGAGAGCAAAGGGTTAGGGAAGTGCGGGGAGAGGGGCCAGCCCCCTTCTGAACAGGGACACACCAGCATTCCAGTAGAGGGGGGCAGAAAGCATGAGTAAGTTCAGGGAGCAGGGGCTCTTGGTGGAGGGAACGTGGAGAGCCTGCCAGACGTTTCCACGTACAACGAGGTAACCATCTGGGAAGTGGGAGGGAGGGAGGGGTGGACCAGAGAGGCCCAGGAGGGTAGAGGCAGTGTGAACCAGTCATATTGGAGAAGGGGACATGTACATACTAAGGACAGTCAGCCTTCCAATACATGAGCAAGGAACGCCTTTTCATTTATCCAGGTCTTCGTTGATTTCTTTTAGCAACGTTTTGTAGTTTTCTATGTACAAGTTCTTTGCATCCTTGGTGAATTTCACTCCTAGATTATTTCATTCTTTCAGGTGCTCCTGTAAATGGAATTGTTTTCCTGATTACCTCCTCAGATAGCTCATTATTAGTGTATAGAGACACCACTGATCTTTGTGTTTGATCTTGTATCTTGCCACTTTGCTGAACTCACATAGTAGCTCAAGTAGATTTGTTGTGGTTTTTTTCTGGACTTTCTAAACATAGGATTATGAAATCTTGAAATAGTGGCAGCCTAACTTCTTCCTTTTGAATTTAAATGTCTTTTACTTATTTTTCTTGCCTAATTGCTCTAAAACTTCTGGCACGATGGGAGTAGCAGTGGAGACGATGGGCACCCTTGCCTTCTCCTGATCTTAGAGGGAAGCTTTGCGTTTCTCACCATGGAGTATAATGTTAGCTGTAGGTTTTTCATATATGTCCTTTATCATGTGGAGGAACTTTCCATTGATTCCTACTTTTTGAAGTGTTTTTATCATGGAAGGATGCTGAATTTTGTCAAATGCTCTTTCTGCATCAATTGAGATGATCATATGGTTTTCCTATTTAATTTGTTAATGTGGCATATTATATTAATTCATTTTCTTGTGTTGAATCATTTTTGCATAAGTGGAATAAAACCCACTTGGTGGCGTATGATTCTTTTAAGAAGCTGTTGGATTCTATTTGAAAGTATTTTGTTAAGGATTTTTCCATCTATATTCACTAGAGAGATTGTTCTGAAGATTTCGTTTCTTGTATTATGAGCAAGGAACGGGCCTTTTCATTTATCCAGGTCTTCGTTGATTTCTTTAGCAATGTTTTGTAGTTTTCTTCATAGAATGAGTTAGGTACTGTTCCCTCTTCTTCAATTTTTGCAAGAGTTTGAGCAGGAATGGTATTAATTTTTCTTGGAATGCTTGGTAAGAATTGCTGGTGAAGCCATACAGTCCTGGGGTTTTCTTTGTTGATAAGTGTTTTAGTTTGCAAGCTGCCTGAATGCAATATACCAGAAACATAAAGGCTTTGAAAAAGTGGGAGTTTCAGTGAGATGTGGTTCGGTATTGCTCTGCCAGGACTGTTTCCAGGATATCCACCCTCCATCCCTACGTGTGAATCGACATCTCCCATCAGGGCCTGCCAGCAGGTGCTCGGATGCCAGGCTCCCCGGGCTGTTGTCACCATTACACCTGGTCTGCTTCATGGGGTGTGTCACCCCCACTCAGTTATAAATCATCCTTCCCCTAGATACCTTGCTTTCTGCTCTTCTGCCTCAAACCATTCCTTTAAAATATATTTATTTGTTCAAATTAAAATAAAAGGGGAGTTTGCATGGCTATTAAAATGTTCAAATTAAGGCATCCAGGGAAAGATACTTTGGTTCAAGAAGGCTGATGATGTTCAGGGTTTCTCTCTCAGCTGGAAAGGCACATGACAGTGTCCTCTAGCTTTCTCTCCAGGCTTCTTCAGTGGCTTCCCCAGGGCACTGTCCTTTCTGTTGGCTGTGTCAGTTCTGGTGGCTTTAAAGCTTTTCCCAAAATGCTTCCCTCTTAAAGGGCTCCACTAAGTAACTCCACCGTGAATGGAAAACATCTAATCAAAAGTTACCACCCACAACTGGGTGGGGCACGTCTCCATGGAAACAACAGAAAAGATCCCACCCAGCTATACTGAATGAGGATTAAAGGACATGACTGTTCTGGGGTACATAATAGCTTCAAACTGGCACAGTAGGTCTATTAGTCAGGATTCTCTAGAGAAACAGAACCAACAGGAGAGATCTGTGAATATGAGATTTATAAAGGGGTCTCATGCAACCATGGGAATGGAAGAGTCCAGAATCTGTAGGGAAGGCTGTGAAGCTGGCAGCTCTGATGAAGAGTCTGGACGAACTCCACAGGAGAGGGTCGCTGGGTGAAGAGGCAGTGAAAAAGTCTCTCTTCTTCCTTAAATGCTTTCAACTGATTGCATTATCTCATTATGGGAGACATGCCTTAGTTGATCACAGATAGAATCAGCCACAGATGCAATCAACTGACGGATGATTTAATGCACCAGCCATGAAATACCCTTGCAGCAACGGCCAGGCCTATACTTGCCTGACCAGACAACTGGGCATAGACATTTGGCCACGTCGACACCAGAACCTAAGTATCACAGTCCACCCCTTGTGAATTTGGCAGCCATACACATCACTTAGAACCATCCTTAATTTCCAAATAGAACAGAGTAACAGTCATATGTTTGGGCTAACAACACTCAACTGTCTGGCATACAAGCAGAAATGCACATCTCTCCAGAATAGGGCACAAGTCCTTAGATAACATCCACTCTTAAACTTTATATCCAATGACTTAAATACTGTAACATGAAAAATACAACTTATGTCACATTATAAGTGGAAAACAAGATATTTGCTTATGTACAAATGCAAACATATTCATAACAAAGCAGGGAGGAAATAGTCATTCAATCACAGTGCTCAATTCTGTAACTGATCACGTGGTCGTAGTTCGTATTTATCACCACCTTCTTCCACTCCCCATTCCGTGCTCCCTTTACCTCAGCAAGCACTTCAGCTGCCGTGCTTCTCTGCTGGGTGGGGTGACCCAGATCTTCATTCCTGAAGTTTCTGGGCTATTGGGAGTCTTGCCTGGATTGGACTGTTGAAGTTTTCCATTAACTTTAATCACTGGGCAGGGCAGCTAAGAGATGCCTTAGGGGATCTCCTGCATTCCAGGAAAACTCTTTATCTCCGTTGTGTAGTTGCAGTCCTAGTTCACCTTGATAGTCAGGATCAACCACTCCAGACAGAACAGTGATCCCCCTTCGTGCCTGTTTATTCAGTGTCATGAGAAGCCCAAAGTGGCAGCTTTAACTTTCAGTTCAATGGAATCATTGCTGTGTCTCCTGGTAGGAGCGCTCTTCCTTTGGGAGACCTGTAGACCAGAAGAGTTTAAGGACAGGAAGCAAAAATTTTCCTGGTGGATCAGGTGATAGTGATGCCACTCCCGTTTTCATCCCTTGATTCCTGGACCTGTGAATCCTGGCTACGGGAGAAATGTACCATAGAGTGGGTGCAGATTCAGAGTACACACAGACTCCTGGAGAACACTGCCCCAGGCTTGCAAGGGATTGCCACCTAGTTGGCAGTATAACTGGATCTTCAAAAGGCCATTCCGCCGTTCTATCAACCCAGCTGCCTTTGGATGATGGGAACATGGTGAGACAGGAGAAGTCTATGAGCATGTGCCCATCTCCGCACTTCACGTGCTGTGAAGTGGGTTCCTTGATCTGAAGCAATGCTGTGTGGAATAACAAGACAGTGGATAAGGCATTCTGTAAGTCCATGTATGGCACTTTTTTCAGAAGCACTGTGTACACAGAATGCAAACCCATATCAGGAGTATTGTTTATTCCAGTTAAAACAAATTGCTGTCCTTCCATGAAGGGAGTGGTCCAATGTAATCAACCTGCCACCAGGTAGCAGGCTGATCACTTCAGGAATGGTGCCATATTGGGGACTGAGCGTGGGTCTCAGCTACTGGCAGATTGGGCACTCAGCAGTGGCAGGTCAGCCTTGGTGAGTAGAAGTCCATGTTGTTGAGCCCATGCAGTCGCCATGCCTACCACCTTGCCCACTTTGTTCACGGCCACTGGGCAATGGCAGGAGTGGCTGAGGAAAGAGGATGATTTATATCCACAGGACAATCATCTTATCCACCTGATTATTAAAACCTTCCTCTGCTGAAGTCATCCTCTGGTGTGCATTCACATGGGACACAAATATGTTCATGTTTTTAGCCCACTCAGAAATGTCTATCCACACACCTCTTCTCCAAACCTCTTTGTCACCAATTTTCCAATCATGCTCCTTCCAAGGCCCTGACTATCCAAACCCCATTAGCAACAGCCCATGAGTCAGAATTTAATGGTGACATTTTAAGTATCTCTTTTGCTAACGCACCCTGTGAACTGTCAGTGCTACCTTGATTATAGGAAACAGAGTCATTCATGACTTTGAATCTAATCGGAGTAGAAAACCAATTGTAAAAACCCATTGTTAAGATTCTGTTCTGAAGAACCACTCCTGGTACCAAATTATGTTTGTTAGTCAAGGTTTTCTAGAGAAACAGAACCGACCAAAGAGATCTATAAATATAAGATTTATAAAGGTGTCTTACACAACCATGGGAATGGAAGAATCCAAAATCCGCAGGGCAGGCTGTGAAGCCAGCAGCTCCAACAAAGGGTCTGGACGAACTCCACAGGAGAGGCTCCCTAGCTGAAGAAGCAGTAAAAGAGTCTCTCTTCTTCCTTAAAAGCCTTCAACTGATTGGATTCTCCCCATGTGTAGGCATGCCTTACTTGTTCGCAGATATAATCAGCCACAGATGCAATCAACTGACTGATGATTTAATCAATCAGTCAGGAAATATCCTTGCGGCAATGGTCAGACCAGTGCTTGCCTGACCAGACAACTGGGCATAATCATTTGGCCAAGTTGGTACCAGAATCTAACAATCACAGGTTTTTGATGGTTGATTCAATCTCGTTATATGTAATTGGTTTCTTGAGACCTTCTGTTTCTTCTTGAGTCAGTGTAAGTTGTTCGGGTCTTTCTAGGAAGTTGTCCATCTCATCTAAGTCATCTAATTTGTTGGCATACAGTTATTGATAATAATTGCTTATGACCTTTTTAATTTCTTTGGGGTCTGTGGTAGTGCCCGCCACGCTTGTTTCTAATTTTATCTATCTGCAGCTTCTTTTCATCTTTGTCAGTCTAGCTAACGGTTTGTCGATTTTATTTATCTTCTCAAAGAATCAACTTTTGGCTTTACTGGTTCTCTCTCGTTTTTTTAATTCTCCATTTCATTAATTTCTGCTCTAATCTTTGTTATTTCCTTCCTTCTGCTTGCTTTGGGATTAGCTTGCTGTTCTTTCTCCAGTTTCTTCAGTTGTTCAGTTAGATTTTTGGTTTTAGCTCTTTCTTCCTTTTTATTTGGAGGTGATGGTGCATGGGCCGGGAAATGAACCCGGGTCTCCGGAATGTCAGGGGAGCACTCTACCCTGAACCATCATGCACCCTCTTTCTTCCTTTTTAACATAGGCACTTCGGACTACATAGTTCCCTCCCAACCCTGCCTTCACCACATTCCGTAAGTTTCAATATATTGTGTTCTTATTTTCATTTGTCTCCAGGCATGTGCTGATTCATCTTGTAATTTCTTCTTTGACCCAGTATTAGTAAGAGCATGTTTTTTTAAAACCTCCATGTATTTGTGTATTTTCCAGTTCACCATGTTATTGGTTTCCAGCTTCATTTCATTGTGATCAAAGTGCTGTGCATAATTTCAGTATTTATTAAGACTGTTTTGTGCCCCAGCATATGGTCTATCCTTGGAGAATATTCCATGAGAATTTGAGAAGAATGTATATCCTGCTGTTTTGGGGTGCAACATTCTATATATATCCTTAGATCTAATATCTTTATCACATTGTTTCGGTTCTCTGTTTCTTTATTGGTCCTCTGTTCGGACGACCTATTTGAGAGAGCGGTGTGTTGAAGACTCCCACCATTATTGTAGATTGATCTATTACTCTCTTCAATTTTGCCTCATATACTTTGGGGCTCCTCATGTACTTTGGAGCATAGATATTTATGATTGTTATTTCTTCTTGATGAATTCCCCTTTTATTGATATATAGTGTCCTTTTATGTCATAACATTTTTGCATTTAAAGTCTATTATTTTTTATACTAGCATAGCTACCTGTTCTGGTTTGAAAGGATGCATGTACCCTAGAAAAGCCACGTTTCAATCAAAATCCCATTTCATAAAGAGAATAATCCCTATTCAATACTGTATGTTTGAAACTATAATTAGATCATCTCCTTGGAGATGTGATTTAATCAAGAGTGGTTGTTAAGCTGGATTAGGTGACATGTCTCCACCCATTTGGGTGGGTCTTGATAAGTTTCTGGAGTCCTATAAAAGATGAAACATTTTGGAGAATGAAGGAGATTCAGAAAGAGCAGAGAATGCTGCAGTACCATGAAGCAGAGAGTCTATCAGCCAGCGATTTGGAGATGAAGAAGGAAAACGCCTCCTGGGGCGCTTCATGAAACAGGAAGCCAGGAGAGAAGAAGCTAGCAGGTGACACCGTGTTCGCCATGTGCCCTTCCAGCCAAGGGAGAAACTGTGACTGTGTTTGCCATGTGCTTTCTCGGATGAGAGAGAAACCCTGAACTTCATCGGCCTTCTTGAACCAAGGTATCTTCCCTGAATGCCTTAGATTGAACTTTTTCTATAGACTTGTTTTAATTGGGACATTTTCTCGGCCTTAGAACTGTAAACTTGCAACTCACTAAATTCCCCTTTTTAAAAGGCATTCCATTTCTGGTATATTGCATTCTGGCAGCTAGCAAACTAGAACACTGCCCCAGCTTTTGTTTTTTTTTTTTTTTTTTTTTTTTTGGTTATTACTTGTGTGGAATATCTTTCTCCATACTTTCATTTTCAAACTATTTGTATCTTTGGGCCTAAATGAGTCTCCTGTGAATTTCATTGGTAACAGAGACCATCAGGAGATAGAAATAGGGCAGATATTGGGTAATTGGGGCTGAAGGGATACAGATTGTGCAACAAGACTGAATGTAAAAACTCAGAAATGGACAGCACAATACTACCTAACTGTAATACAATTATGTTAAAACACTGAATGAAGCTGAATGTGAGGATGATAGAGGGAGGAGGGCTGGGGGCACAAATGAAATCAGAAAGAAAGATGAACGATAAAGACTGAGATGGTATAATCTAGGATTGCCTAGAGTGTATAATGATAGTGACTAAATGTACAAATTTTAAAAATGTTTCTGCATGAGGAAGAACAAAAGAATGTCATTATTGCAGGGTGCTGAAAATAGATGGTAATTAATATTTTAAAATTTTAACTTATGTGTGAAACTAAAGCAAAAAATGTTTATTTGGTACAAAATTTATGTTTGACTAGTGCATTTCCTAATATAACTTATGTAGACAGCTTAATTGAACACCATAAGTACACGGAACATTGAGTAGAGATGAGATTTTGTTGGTTATCCAAA
>PVIY010021784.1:0-41904 GCA_004026745.1 Myrmecophaga tridactyla
GTGCAACAGGAAAACAAAATGGCTTCTACTAGAAATGTAAAATGAAAAAAAGAAAAAAATTCATGAAAGTCAATCATCCCCCAAATTTACAAAATCAACATCCCCCAAACCTAATTGTAATCCCTATATTCCTGAGTTTTCCCTTCAACGCTGAAGCCCTAAAGCACTTCATTGCTTTAGAAAAGTGAGTCGCCACTATCTTCTAATAGTAAGCCATCCTCAGCGCCATCCAGAAATTTATGAATACCATGTTTTAAAATTATTTTACCACTACTTCTTCCTTGAGATGTTACCCTCCACCCCCATACATACTTGTGAAATGGTGGACAGGCTCCTTCTTGTTGCTTCTAATCTAAGACTCTGGCTCCATCCTCATGAATCCTTTAAAGTTCTCTTTAATACAAATGTACAGGACGGACAGGGCTAGTTAGACCTCCTGGCATTACAGCGTAACAACTTCAGTCATACGAACCTGAGACTAATTCCAAAGTAAGCAAAGAGATTTCTAATAGCCTCCCATCATACTTGGGCCACGCTTCAGCTAACGCAATGTCATTCCTCACTCATCAATCCAACCCCCTTGAGGGACTTGCTCATAAAAGACAAATAGAACATTTTCATTACTCAAAAAAAAGACTCATCGATTCTTTTGATCTTTCTTTTAAAAATTAAAAACCCGATTCACAATTGCCAATGGATGCAGGGGGCCCAACGGTACATTGACTGATGAGTACAAGGGTCAACTGTGGTGTATACATACTATGGAACACTGGGCAGCTGTAGAAAAGAATGAAGTGGTGAGGCATGCAACAGGGTAACTGAATCTTGAGGACACTATGCTAGACAAAATAAGCCAGAAACAAAAGGACAAACATTGCATAGTCTCACTAAAATACGCTAACTATAATGCACAAACTCTGAGAATAAAATTCAAGAGCACAGATTACAGGAGACAGAAAGTGGGCAGAGATTGGGCAATCGATGATTACGGAGCACAGAATGTCCAATAAGGTTTACTGCAAAGGTTCCTAGATTGTCACATTTATTCTGGAGTTTTAATTTTTTATTAAAATTGTTATTTTCTAAATTCTGAGATGCTGTACTTTCTGTGTATAACCTGGTAGTTCTCTGGAATTTTAGATACTTGTGTGACACCTGAACTCAGAGTTAGAGTTCTACAGCTCCAAAAGTCAGCATTAGTTCATACAGTAACTGTTAAAGAAACAAAAAAAGAAATCAAACTTTATTTAGAGATATGAATAAAGCTGGTTTGGTTAGGAATAAGGTAAATCAGAATATAGGGTAAATGATGATATAGTCAGTATATTAAAACTCCAGCTCTTTGGTGAGATCAAAGGAAGAGATCTTTATTTCGTCCAAAATTTAAATTTTCTGTAGTATACTAATTTAACTTCTCTGGTCAGTTTATTCAAACAACATAATTACATGGAATCTAGAACAGGAAATGAGATCTCATTATTCTTTACAGGTTATTGTAATACCCTGATGCATTCCAGAGTATTTGGGGCAGAAAATAAAAAAGTATTTTTATTTTTCATATCTATAGTTGAAGTCTGATCATTTTTTCAACTTTTTTTAACAGCTGCTGTATGGGGTACTGCTGACTTTCATAACTTCAGTGCTCTAACTCAGTGTGTCAAGTGTCAAACATACCCGAAGTTTCAGGGAAAGGCCAGGTTATACACAAAGAGCTCAGCACCTCAGAATTTAGAAATAACAGTTACAACTTCTGAATATATGTGACTGCTGTAAGAGCTTATAATCTAGGACCCTTTATAATAGGCCCCAACCTGATCTGATAACCCATGCTCTCAACTTCAATTCTCTGAGTTTGTGCATTATAGTTAGTCTATATGAATGAGGCATGATAATATTTTTGTTTCTGCCATTTCAATCAACATACTGTCCTTAAGTTTCTTTCACCTAGTTGCATGCCTCACAACTTCATTCTTTCTTGCAGCTACTCAGCAGTCCCTTTTATGTACACACCACAGTTCCCCCTTCCATTGCTTAGTTGTCGTACCCTTAGGACACCTTCATCCATTGCTAACGCTTGGATTCTTAATTCTTCTAGTGTGTCCACAATTTCCCTAGAGATTACCTCTGCTATGTCAAGCAGTTTTCTTCAAGACGTTTGTTTCTCGATGGGTGGCAAACCAGAACACCCCTGGAAAATGTGGCCACATTTTTAAGCCTATTGCCTTCCAGCGTAGATAAGCATATACCTTCGGTCTCATGGTAAAAGAATAACACAGCTTGCGACCACCTGAGCAGCAGCGCCTGTTCTGCTGCGAGGGCTCCCCACGCTGCTGGCTGTGCCGGCCGCGAGCTATCAAGGCAGGCATCGGTTTGTGAGTTAAGTTTTCCGTTCTCATCTCCTTTAACTTGTAGGAGCAATTTTTTAAAGCTATATATTTATTATTTGTCCTCAGGTGTGTCCCATGCTGGGCCAGAGGTTTAGCATTTTCCGGGGTCCATTGAGGGGCAGGACAAACTCATTTCCCGCCCGTGTCCAGGTTAAATAAAAGCCTTTCATCGCCCCGTGTTGAGCATGGCGCCCGCACTCCGGGCTCAATAAACATTCGTTGTATAAAGAAACCTTCTCTTAGGGTTGACACTGTTAAGTGGTTTAAGGAATCAGTCAGGTGCGGGTTATTTATACTGCTCAAGAAGTGCATAAAGTGGACTTCCTGCAGCCATTAAGTCAAACATTAATTATTTCATGTCTTTAGCGTTTGGCGTCTTGGACTCTCAGGATAAGTTGTGGGGAGTGGGTGGGGTTATGAGTGCTTTATATTCGCGGACGAATATAGGCCTTTTCCCACCCACCCATTTCGGCCCGACCGTTGAATACCCAAGGGGTTCAAGGCCTGAACCGCGGGGATGTGGCGGCCGGGGCGCCAGGCCCGGGGGGTTCCGGAGCCCACCCTAACCCCAGTTCCCCGGAGATGCGAGTACCACCCCTGGCACGAGTCTCCACCGCGCACTTCCAGCCCAAGCCCTCCCAGGCCGAGGGACACCCTAACCCGTCTGTCTGCGAAGACTGTCGGGTCCGGCTGCACTCCGCCCCCATCCCTGGCTCCGCGCGCCCTAGGCAGGTCTGGGATGTACACAGAAGGCGCACACACAGATGTGGGCTCAACCACATACACTCACACACACACACACAGCACACACGCACATAAGGGACACACCAATCATGCGCAGTCCACAGAAACACCTCGGCGTAGGCACATTCATTCACTCAACGAACACTTACTGAATATCCAGTCTGTGTCCTCTTCCCACATTCTCCTGCACAGTCATGGCTGACCTCTCAGGCCCAGCTCCCCTCCCCCTGCCCCACAGCCCTCCTCCATTCTAAATCATCTATCCCTGGGACATGGATATGGTCAAACCCAGGAGCATGAAGACTGGGTAGGCTTCTTGGAGGAGGCTAGGGCTAGGCTAGGCTGGGCTGAGCTGGGACTAGACTTGCCCAGGGCTCACCCTGAGCCAGGAGCCCCACAAAGGCTCTTTGGCTGGGAAGAGGGTGAACTAGATGAAGCATCTAGCAAGGAGGGCTCTAGGTCTTCTGGAACTAAGGGCTCTGGCTTCTGTGGTTAGAAGCTTTTTCGAACCTACCCACCTCTTCACTCCCCACTAATCCAATGGCTAGGAGGTGAGTGTCGCAAGCCCTCCCCAGGGTGGGGACCTGCATCCTTCTCCCTTTTTGCTCTTAGGGTCTATGCCATGATGGTAGGGACCTTCACAACACCCTGACTACTGTTCCTTCCCAGTTTCTCCTTACCTCTCTGACTTGCAAATATTGGCAGACCCAGAACTCAAAACATGGGCCTCTTCTATTTACACTCACTCTCTTGGTCATTGTCTTGTGGCTAAAAATACCATCCATATGCTCCCAAGTCTGTATCTTCAGCTAGTCTGTATCTTCTGAACTACAAACTCACATATCCAACTACTTACTCAACATCTCCACTTACACATCCATCAGGCATCTTCAATTTAAAAAGTCAAAACCAGGCTCTTGATTGTGCCCCAAACTCACCCCTCTGCAGTTTTCCACATCTTGGTAGATAGTAACTCCATCCACCACAATGCTCAGTCCAAAAACCTTGCCATGTTCTTAATTTCCTTCTGTTTTTGTCACCTCAGTGACATGAGAAGCCCAAGATGGTCAGAGGACAGAATCAGTTTCCAGACACTAGAACTGTGCCTGTGTTCCCTAGTGGAAATATTCCTCCTTTGGGCACTAAGGCTTCCAAACCCTTTATGAGTCTAAGGTTGTGGGGACAGGAGGGAAAATTTTTATGACTAGTTATTATGAGTAATAGGCAGAGGGGCTCGTCCCACCTCCATCTTTTAATTCTCAGACCTGTATAGTCTTTCTATGGGAAAATGCCACTGGTTTAAAAAATGCACCACATTCTTTAGGACAGCATATCATTTTGCAGGGTATTGTCCCCCAGATCATACTATAACTGAGCCTTGCATAGGACATTCCACTATCTTATTATACCAGCTTCTTCCGGAGAATAGGACATAAGGTAAGAACACTGAATTCGTGGGCATGAGTCCACTGCCACATATTTTGCCATTAGAGTTCCTTGGTTAGAGATGATGTTGTGTAGTGATTTTTGTTTAAGGCACACTGTAAATCCACCAGTGGAGGTGCTGGCAGAAGTGTTGTAGGCAGGAAAGGCAAATCTATATCAAGAATGAATTTCCATTTCCATGGTAACAACTCTCTCTTTCCATGATGACAGGAAACAAATGCAGTCAGCCTACTACCTGTTGGCTGGCTGGTGTTCAGGGAGAGTGGTGCTATGTAAAGAGCTCAGCTTTGGCCTTCTCAGTCGGCGGGTCGTGCGCTCAGTGCTGGTAGCAGGAAGAACCTTGCTGAGGGAAAGTCCGTTTATTGAGCCTGTGCATAGCCTGCATCCCTGTGGCCTACTGATCAAGTTCCAGGATTCTGGGGATAAAAGTCAACTGATGGGACATCTTGTCCACCTGATATTGAGAATGTCCTTGAGAGGAGATCCCTCTAGTGGACATTTACACAAGACACCAATTTCATTGCACTCCACATAGTCCTCCTGAGAACTCCATCCACTTACCTCTTCCCTCAGGTCTCCTTATCACTAGTCTGCCAATCTTATTTTTTCCAAGTCTCTGCCCAAACCATCAGCCACTGCCCATGAATTATTTAGCCCCAAACCTCAGGCTATTTCCTCCCACACAAAGTGAAAAGCAAATGTACTACCTGGATTCTGCCCATAGAAAGGATTTCCCTTCGCCTCCCCTGGACAGGGCTTACGCACCTGTCTACTTCTGGCTGGTGTCAGCATTCCTTCGAGATCCATCGGAAAATCAAGATCATGCATTTTCCTCCCTCTGTTAACCGTAGAGAAATTATCCATTAAGCTATAAGTGCTGTCAGAGAGAGAAGCAGAAAACAATACAAGTTAGGAGCCTGAGCCACCTGACCATGCTTTTACTTACACCTTCTGAAACTTCTAAGGCCTAGCCTCATATAAGCAATGTCCATTTAATAATGGAATGCTGTTGTACACATCCAACTTTATGATTTGCTATAGATAATACCCTTAGCTCATATTGTCACTGCATGAACTATACTGTGGGTTTTAGGTCAGGGCCCGGGGCAAATCAAATACTTTTCAAATGGATATAGTAATCAGCAGAGAACGCTTTACTCTAACTCCCTAAGGATCTGTGCTATTGGGACAGATTTGCCTATTGGGACTTGCCAGAAATTCCTACAGCAACCCTATTTGCCACAGACCATCTGAAGTTCATTGGAACTATGGGTCATAAAGCCCAGGCAGCAGAGCAGTTTTCCCTGGAGCCTGAACCTGATGCAAATTTCTTTCTTGCTCTGGGCTGTGTTCAAAACTGTTGACTTTATGCAATATCCACTGAGTTTTTTGCAGCCGTACACCTAATTGCGGTATATGTTGCCTCCAAAATCATATAAAATCTCTTTCTTTATGGTGAATATGCCAGATATAGAAGCTTATCTCTCATTATAGAGGGATGAACCCAATATACCCCAGACCACTGGCTTCATAGAAATTTCACCTATGTGGCAGTATCCTGAATGTTTGTAGGGAATTTATTTCCTACCTTCTGGCATGCATGTGTCTTATAAGACATTTATAGTGACTGCCCTTTCTTATGCACCAGATCCAGTTAGCATAACGTCATCAGTTTAAAGGATGAGTTTGATGTTCTGTGGGTGGGTGTCAAGATTATCTTATGACGGAGAGCAGGAAAATTGACAGAGCCCTGAGGTAAGACAGTGAGGGTGACTTGCTATCATGCTAGTTGAAAAGGAATTGATTTTTTTAATTAATTTATTTATTAATTTAAAAAATTAAGAACAAACAAAAACATTAACATATCATTCCATTCTACATATATAATCAGTAATTTTCAGTATCATCACATAATTGCATATTCATCATTTCTTAGAACATTTGCATCAATTCAGAAGAAGAAATAAAAAGACAACAGAAAAAGAAATAAAACGAAAACAGAAAAAAAAAGATTATACATACCATACCCCTTACCCCTCCTTTTCACTGATCACTAGCATTTCAAACTAAATTTATTTTAACATTTGTTTCCCCTATTTATATGTTCTACTCGTCTATCGACAAGGTAGATAAAAGGAGCATCAGACACAAGGTTTTCACAATCACACAGTCACATTGTGAAAGCTGTATCATTATATAATCATCTTCAAGAAATATGGCTACTGGAACACAGCTCTACATTTTCAGGCAGTTCCCTCCAGCCTCTCCACTACATCTTGAATAACAAGGTGATATCTATTTAATGCGTAAGAATAACCTCCAGGATAACCTCTCGACTCTGTTTGGAATCTCTCAGCCATTGACACTTTGTCTCATTTCGCTCTTCCCCTTTTGGTCAAGAAGATTTTCTCAATCCCTTGATGCTGAGTCTCAGCTCATTCTAGGGTTTTTCTCAATCCCTTGATGCTGAATGTCAGCTCATGAAAAGGAATTGATTTTGATTGTCTTCAATCAATTGGTATAGAAAATAAAGAACATGGTAGATTATTAGCTGCAATGCAATATACCAAGAGCTGTGTTGATTCCCTGCAAAGCTTTGAAGGCACTCTAGTCAATGCCACTGCTCTAGGAATGCAGCACTGTTTTCAGTTTACTACTGGGGAGCGGAGCAGAACAGGAGGGCCTTGGGAGGGTAAACACAGTTCACATGTCTTCCACATGGTTCTTCCTACCATAGTTATCCTAACTTCATGGTAAAGGAACCAGTGTGGAGATGCTTCTGGTTACTACATTTATCTATTCCCACTATATATTCTGAAATTAGAGAAATAAACACTGGCCAGATCTGCAGACCCCGAGATGGACCTGAGCCAAGATCCATCTATCACCTGATTCCCTAAATCCTCACTCTTACTGTTGACCCACAGTGGTGTTTGGGGTCCCCAAGATTAATATTAAAGCAGAACCAGTACCTAATAATTCCCAAAAGGTCTGGGTACTTTCTGTTCCCCACTCATAGTCACCTTGGCAAATGGCCACAGGTCTCTCCAGGGAAGACTTAGCGCAGTGATCCTCAAATTTTATCAAAATCACCAGGAAGCCTTGTTAAAACGTGGAGTGCTGAGCACCCCCAAAGTTTACTATTCAGTGGCTCTGAGGAGGAGCCCAAGAATTTACATTTTTGACAAACTCCCAGGGGCTGCTGTTGCTGCTAGCCTAGACACTACACTTTGAGAAACACTTCCCACTGACCAGAGGGACGATTTATAGAACATGCTGTGGAAGAAACCCAGGAGCTCATCCCCTCCCTAATCAAGGAACTTCAAGTCTGGGGAACTGACTTAAGTCAGAAAACTGACTAAAAATATCACAAATGACTTGAATCAAGTTTCTGTCCACCCGGATTTGAATTTTTCCACTTCTCTGGGTCAGGTAGGTGTCCATCTATTTCATTTTTAGAGATACCATGATCAATTAGCTACCAGCACAGATCTGGGCAAGCAAAGAAAGCGCTTTCATTACGACATGTCCCTGCAGTTTATATAGTAATCGCATTCATGGTTGGATGCCATCATCTAGCCTCTATGCCACAAGGATTCCATTGGTCCCCTTGAAATAAAATTGTCCATTTCCAAGAGGACATCTCTCATCCTCATCTCCTGCCTACTAAAAAAGCCACTTCAGTGCTTTTCAATGAAGTTGGTGCTCCCCTCACAAATGCTTTTCTTATTGTCTTGTTGCCTTATCTTTCTGGGCATTTCAGAGGGGTACAGTTAGCAGTTCCACATAATAGGTACATTCTACATTCCCAGCACTCTAACCTTTTCACTACTTCCTTTACTTTACTACTCAAAATATAGTCCGAGGACTGGCAGAAGCAACAATTCTTAGAAGCTTGTTAGAAATGTAACATCTCAGGCTTCACCCCAGACTAACTGAATCAGAACCTGCCATTTAACAAGATCCCAGGAGAATGCTATGCACAATACACTGTTCTACAATATGCTAGTGAGGTTCCTGCCTCTCAATCTCATTGATCATAGGTGACTGTTGAGTCCAGGCTTCCAGTAACCAATCCAACAGACTATTAGCACCACTCTGAGGTACTCAAATACATGAATATCCAAACTCTAGATAAGTGCACCCGTATAGCTCTTTTTGGTCTTCAGGATGTTCCCTATAAAGTTGGCAAGTTTCTGCAACTCCTATGGTGTATATGCCCTTGCTTTTGGAGCACACCTTGAGCTTTCCTATCTAGGCAATGCTAGGTTTGAGCTCTCACTATGGGCCTGGAGACTATGAGGAAGAGCTGGGCTGGGTCCTGAGGAGATGATGCATGTCATTCATAGGCAACTTGTCCCAAGAAGCCATTAAAAACATTGAGTTAAAAAAAAAAATCAAACAAAACATCAAGTTGTGGGGTGGCAGGGGGTAGGGGGACTAGTGTTCTTCTGCCAACAAGCAAAGTTCAGAGGGATTTAGGGACCCCAAATTCTCAGCCTTGTTCATCTTCCAATGTCCCTGTCTCAAATGTCAAATCCAGCTCCTTCCTCAAAATGCCCTTATTCTAGCATAAGAGATATGGTGAGGTGGTGCATTTACCTGTGCTGCTGAGGCAACTCTGCAATCCATAAAACAAGGTCTTGGTCTTGATCTTCAGCCATATATGCCTCTTGTGGCCCCATAAAATAAAAATTCTTTAAGGCTTCCATAAGCGGTTATCCAATTCTCCATCCATGCCTTGAGTCGGAAGTTCAACATTTTTTAAAATATATTTTTGCTAGCACAATCAGAAACAGACAGCCCACCCAATAATATATGTAATCACCATTTGAAATCACCACTTGTTGTGGTAGCAATTAAGTGTCCCAGGCACTTTATTTCTTAATATCTTGCCCTTTACCAGCACTCCATCCTATACCTCAGGTAGTGCTAGTTTGAGCCATTGTGATTCATCTGTGTGCTACCATTTACTAGCTTCCTGTTTCCCCACTCAAGAAGATTATCTATGCATTCATCAAATATATGAGCATTTCCATTTTGGGAATGTGTGTCCTGAGGTATTTTCTGGTACCATTTACTTTATTAGTCAAGATCCTGGTAGGAAATCAATGGCACACTCAAAAGAAACTTTAAGCAGAAAAAAATTAATAAAAGGTCTATTTAAGAAATGAGTTCAAGATTGAGGAACCAACAAGAGATGGTATGGCACCCAGGGCCTGGCCACAGTGGGAAACCATTACCACACTAAGCCTGAAGGAGCCAGAGGAAAGAACAGTGTTTCAGGAGCCTTCAGAGAGAGAGAGACACAGGAGAGGAGGCAGCCGGAAAGGATCTATAACTGTAGATCAATAGTTCTCAAACTTTAGTGTGTATCAGAGTCCCCTGGAGGGGCTGGGTGTTAAAACACAGGTTGCTGGGCCCCACTCCCAGACTTTCCAATTTAATAGCTGTGGAGTAGGACCTGAAAATTTGCATTTCTAACAAACTCCCTGGTGATGTTAATACTGCTATCTGAGGACCATTCTTCGAGAAATGCCACAGAGAGAAGTATTGACTGTCAGAACTGCAGTGGGGAATTAATACCCAACCTCCTTCACCCACTGATCTGCTGCTGCCTCCCAGAGATTAAATCCAACGAGAAGCCAGAGAGCAAGGGATTCTGGGTAATACAGACTATAGGGGTCAGCCTTCCTGGGAGCCAGAGAAGGATGGAGTATGGATGGGGGTGAGGCAAACAGAAAATAACCAGCACCACCAGGGGCAGAAGGACAGATAAATCACTAGGAAGATAGATGTATAAATTAATGGACAGATATCTGAATGGAAGGATAGAATAATAATAACGGCTAATAGTTATTGAGTACTTCTTTTGGGCCAGCCTGTAAACTCAGGGCCTTATTCAGATTGCCTCATTTAATCCTAAGAAGTAGGTCTATTCTCATTCCCATTATTATGCAACAAAGCACACTAAGACACAGCGGTTGCATAACCTGCACACGATCACGGAGCTGTTATGTGGTGAAATCTGAATTCCACCTTAAGTACACTATCAGCAAAGTCTCACTCCTCTGGACTGTGCTATGATTGATGGGCAAGTGACAGGCAGTGTGGGCTAGCGGTTAAAAGTGTAAGCCCTGGAGCAAAAGATGCCTGAGCAGTCATGCTCCAGGGCTTACTAGCTGTGTGATGTGACCTCATGCTCTGGGTCTCCCTGGTGTATAAAACAGGGATAATAATGATAATAATGAAACTGCCTCATAGTTTTGTCAAGAAAGTTAAGCAAGATAATGATGGTAAAGTCATGGATACAGTGCCTAGCAAACAATAAGCAACCAGAAATGTTATTACTATTATGATTAATGAATGGAGAGAAAGCTAAATGTGAAATTTATGCGGGAAACACCCCCATTCAAAAGAAGGTCCACAGTCTGGGTGGAAATGGGTGAATGGGTGTCCCACACACTCAGTTTTCTTCTGAGGCCTCCTTTTCTGGTCTTTCTCATCAGGATGGGGAAATACTTGTTTCCTTCTCCCATCCATCAGTTCCTTGAAGTGTGGGGATCTGTCTGGATATGAGCTGGCTAGCCCTCTCCTTAGAAATCCCCTTTTGCTTCCCAGGATTGCGAGAAGAGGGGAGGATGAAGGGGGTTATTCCCGGCCAGGCTCCCTGCAGCCTTTCTCTGTCCCAGGTCTTGGACATGGGAAAATAGTAATCAGGGGAAGGGGCAGAGCTTGCTGAGTCAGGACTTGAATCCCAGCGTGGTGGGGGTGCCAGGTTTCCTCCCAAGGAATTGTCCCTTTCTGCTCTGCTTGTCCCAGTGGTTCCCATCTGGCTCCTAAAGGGTGGATGGGCATGGATTGTGATGGCCTGTGGAGGCTCCCCCAGGCTCTTATGGTTGCTCTGAGGAGATAGAGGCCTCCCTGGGGGTCTTAGAGTTCCTGAGGAGAGAGGTGAGGATGAGGAATATACCAGGAAATGAGCATCCACACACACACACACACACACACCCCTGGCCATCAGTCCTGTTGCTGATGATGCAAACGCCACCCAGGAGATGCTAACACAAACCCTGCATCCGGAGCTGACAGTGCACAGGCCCCTTCTCCTGGCCAGACTGCACACTGCTTAGGTTCTCAGAGCTGAAGCCAAGAAAGGCAGACGAAGGGGGAAGCTGCTGATGGGGGAAGAGGGAGGGCACTGTCAGATTCTGCCAGAAATAGGGGGACGGAGGGGGGTCTATGAAATGGGACATGGAGGGGAGTTTCTGGACAGAGAAAGTGAAAGCTTCTGGGACTATAAATAGGAGCAGTGCAGCTTCACACAGACTTCCACAAGCACACTCCCAGCCCTGCTCCTATCCCTCAGAGACTCCTGGGGGCTTCCCATTGCTTCCCGGCACTCACAGCCAAGCCTCAGCCACGCACAGACTCCCGCACGTGCCCGGAGATTCACTCACCCTCACCCACTCACCGTCCATCTGCCTCGGTCATCTTCCATGGCGTCCCGCGTGGCTCCACTACTGGCCCTCAGCCTGCTGGCTCTCTGGACCTCCTGTGGTAAGCTGAGGAGGGTTAGGGAGGATAGTGGGATGGGGGGTGCCAGGTCTAGGTCGCAGACTGCTTGGCACTGCACACGAGGGACATTATGAATTCAGGTCAATACCTGGGCCCACATGTTTCAGGGAGCCTGGGGGTTCCCTGTGTCCTGTGTGCGTACCTGTGCAGTGTGGGTGTACCTGGGCCCCTGACTTCCAATGTGTGTGTCTCCTGGGGTATCCTGGGGTCTACAGCTGTCCCTCTTTTGCATGCTTTATTTCCTGCTGCCTCAGTTTCCCAGGCATCTGGGAATATTATACGCTTGCATAAAGTGGAAAGAATGGGAGGCACTGAGGCAGGGCTGATAGCCAAAATATTTCGCAAATCCATAAGGCTCCAAACACCATCCTTCTAGATAGAACAGGGTGTTGGAGACCCCTGGCTCTGACCAACATTAAAACTCTTTATTTGCTGGATTGTGGAGAAGTTGAGAGGTCTAGGGAGAGAAGTCAGGGTGATAAGAGCAGCAGGAGAGCACTTGCGGGTTAACAACTTGGGGGGGTTTACCAATCAGCTTAGAAGTATTTCCCTATACTTAGCTACCAGTAGGGCCACACCGTGCACCTGAGTATCAGGTCTGGCTGCCGCTCCCCACCCCTCTCCTCCAGACAGGTATCCTTAGTCACAATTAGGGCTGCGGCTTCCCCTCCTCGGGGCTGCTATGTCCTGACACTACCTTCCCCACAGCTCTGGGTGGTGCCAATGATGCCGAAGACTGCTGCCTGTCTGTGACCCAGCGCCCCATCCCCGGGAACCTTGTGCGAGCTTTTCGCTACCTCCTCCTTAAGGACGGCTGCAGGGTGCCTGCTGTTGTGTGAGTTGAGGGGTAGGGGTAGACAGGGGAGAATCTAAGTTCATTTCCCATATCAGCCCCTGGTGATATCCCATCTTCTTATCTCTTTTCTTGCCCAACCCAACCCCTTCAAGGAAGCCCAGAAACAAGTTCTTAGTCATGGTCCCCAGCCTCTGCCACTCACACCAGGGCCTTCTGGAAAACTGGATTCCAGGTCTCCTTTCTCTCTGACCTCTAACCTCTGACTCCAGGTTCACCACTCTGAAGGGTTACCAGCTCTGTGCACCCCCAGACCAGCCCTGGGTGGGCCGCATCATCCGGAGATTGCAGAAGATCTCTGCCAAGGCAAGCCCTCCCTCCCTGTCCTCCCCAGCCCTGTCTCCTCCCTCCAAGCCCCCCGGCCAAAACCGCAGCCCGTGACCTTGTCTCTCTTCTTCCCCATTCAGAGCAAGAGCCACAAAAGTTAACCCATGTCAGCCCCAAGACGGAGCCCTGTGTCTGAGTGGAGGGATGTGAATCACCATGGCCGTGGGGAGCCAAGGACCAAAACAGAGGATCAGGCCTCCAGCTTCTCCGCACCAGACCTGACCTAGACCTACCCTAGCTGGGGCAGGGCCTGGAATGTCAATGTGAATGTGAATATGAGTGTGAGCAAGAGAGTGGGCATGGCAGAAGCCCAGCCTCTCCATGTCCAGACTGCAGTACTTCCAATAAAACCCACTGGCACCCACAGATCTGTCTGTCTGCTGTCTGTCCAGGTAGACAGGTATAGGAAAGGGAGGAAAAGGAATGGCAGGATCTGTTTTGCACCCTGCAGCCCTAGAAACCTCCTGATACCCCCATGCTCTCAGAATCAGCCCCCACTATCAGGGACACCCCCACCCACCCTCATGAGTCCTCATACTCCAGAGTTGAGCACACTAAACTTGTATCGGTTCCCTGGGGAGCCAGAATCTCTCATGTTCTCCAGACAGGGGTGCAAGCATCCAGAGGTCTCTGGTGTTGCTGAGGAAAAGAAAATAGTCTGGAATTAGCTCTACTGCAGGCGGTGGTGGGAAGTGCCCATTCAACCATGCCATTCCCTCTGTCTGGAACTCTCTTCTCTGTCCTGCCCACTGGCTTCTCATATGGGTCTGAATGCCTCTTCCTTCAGGAAGCCTTCCCTGACCCCAGGCTGAGTTAGGTAGCCTCTCACCCCATCCAGCTCACAGCGCCCTCTCAGAGCATTCATCACACTGAATCCCCTGGTTTGTCAGTCTTCCTAGAGGACAGAGATCATGTCTACTTTGGTTTCTGCTGTCTCCTGGTGCCCACAGCACACTGCCTGGCACATGATAGCCACTGAATAAATATCTGTTTAGTGAATAAATAAATAGTGAGAAAAGTCTTGACAGTCCATACAGAATCATACAGCTGTCCTCTCTCACTCTGTCCAGTAAGGTCCACCTCCATCTGAGCAATCCTGGGGTCACACTCTCAGGGACACTCACAGAAAGGCCTGGATGGAAGAGGTCAGAGAGGGGAAAGGAGCCCACATGGAGGGAGAAGGAGCAGCCAGGGGAGTTGGGGGATTCAGCATGGGTCCAGGGCCCAGAAGCAACACTGAGACCAGGGAAGTTGCAGAGAAGGAGTCTCATCTCTGGGAAAAAAAAAACCCTGTGACTCTTGGAACAGCCCAGAGCTGCTGTTAGAAGTGAGTGCCCTGTGCTAGGGAAGTCGTCTGGGGAAGCTGAATGCCTCCAGACCATGTCCTCTAAGGGCCTATCCAGCTGGGAGAAGCCAATCTTTGCTGCTGGGGTCAAACGGAGGCCAGGGGACAAGACTGAGCATCATCACCTAGGAAGAGAAGCCACTATTATACCAAATACATCTCAGCCGGCAACCAAATCAGGCCTGGGAAGACTCAGAAGGGGAGTAGTGACTAGGGAGTTGTACCAGCCCCTCCTTACTGGACTAGGAGCATGACAGCCTCTTCCTCCCCTCTACTCCCCCAAAAAGGTGTTTAAAGTCCCAGGTATCCCAGGTATTCTAGTTTGCAAGCTGCCGGAATGCTATATACCAGTAACAGAACAACTTTTATAAGGGGGAATTTCTTAAGTTGCGAGTTTACAGTTCTAAGGCTGTGAAAATACCCAAATTAAAGCAAGTCAATAAAAATGTCCAAATTAAGGCACCAACAAGAGGTTACCCTCACTCAAGAAAGGTCAATGATGTTCAGGGTTTCTCTCTCCACTGGAAAGGCACATGGTGAACATGGTGCTGTCTGCTAGCTTTCTGTCCAGGCCTCTTGTTTCATGAAGCTGTCCCGAGGGCATATTCCTTCTTCATCCCCAAAGTCTCTGGCTGCGTAGGTTCTGTGGCTCTGTAACTTTTTCCAATATGTTTTCTTTTAAAGGATTCCAGTAAACTAATCAAGACTCACCAGGGGTGGATGAAGTCACATCTCCTCTAATCAAAAGTTAATACCCACAACTAGGTGTGTCGCAACTCTGTAGGATAATCTAATCAAGTTTACAACCTACAGTCCTGAATAGAGATTAAAAGAAAGGGCTGCCTCCACAAGATGGATCAGGAGTAAAACATGGCTTTTCTAGGGCACGTACTCTTTTCAAACTGGCACACCAGGTCTCCGGGGTGTCATAAGGATAAAGATAGTTCTCAAGAACAGCTGCCATGGCTGGGAAGTTTGACTCTGCTGCCTGCGGAAAACTACCCATCCAAGTCATGTATCTATGCATCCATCCATTCATCCACCCATTAGACCTCCATCCATCCATGCATCCATTCCACTGTCTCTGGATCCATTCATCCATCTAACCAGCTAACCATGGAGTTTCAGAACTCCCAGCTGCCTACACCCTTTAGATCTAGTACTCTGAAGCTCAGCAAGCAGAAGACAAAAACAGGTATGGGGTGAGAGGTACATTGTCTCAACTCTTTCTCAGTTCCTAGTGAAAACAAGAGGAAGTCAGCCTGCCACAGAAACAGACAAAAGTAACTCCCTCTGAATCCCCAGGGGAAGACACAAAGTAGGGGGAATGGGATAAGAGTTTGAGTCCCGAGGAATGTGTTCCAGGACAGAGGCCCCTGGACCCCACTTCCCTGAAACTGCCACTGAGAAGTACAAGAACATGTCCTGAGGTCAGTGACCGGGCCTAAGTCCCGTAATCGCATCTCTGCATATCTCGCTGTGTGGCTCTGGACAAGTTCCTTCCCCCACTTCCCACCCCAGAGCCTCAGTTTCCCAATCTGTCAGATGGGGGTGGGGACCCTAGATTTTTGAGAGTCCTTCCAAAGATCTGGACACAGTCTCCCCCAAATTAATGCACATTCAGAAACTTCCCCACTTCCCAGAACTCCGGGGGTCACCCTCTGGGGACAAAGTGAAAACCGAGGTTCATAAAGAGGGAAAATAATCAAGGAGCTAGTGAACTGCCTTGTATTGAACAGTCCTTTGCTTCAACCTAGAGGCCCGGGGGGATGAGGAGTTTGGAGGAAACCTGAGGGATGTGGACACCAGAGCCCACAGGGAGCAGATATGCAATCCCTCCCACCTCTTCTCCAGCCAGTACCTTCCCTCCTGGCTTTCTCCCTTCCTCTTTTCCCCACTGCTCCTCCCGTCCTCGTGCCATACCAATCCCTCCTGGGTACTAGTTGTTAACTTTTTCTTTCTCTTCACCAGGCATGTAAGGGATTAGCCCAGCAATCAGAGACTTGATGGTCCTTCTTAAACATTCTCAGGGCTGTGATTCCTTCTAATCAACATCTCCTTCCTGTTTCACTATGATTCACTGACAAGTGTTGCATCTCTTTCTGCTGGGTTCTGTCAGCCTGGGAACCTTTCTGCCTATCTCCTACAAAGATGAAGCTGTCATCTCTCTTGAGGGGCAGCATGGACTCCTGGCTTCCCGGCCAGGATGCGGAGTCCTTGCTGCTCACCTCTGGGTAAACAGCTGCCCCTCTAGGTACAGGTTTGAGGCCTGCAGCTGAGTTGTACCCCCCACCCTGAAGGCCTAAGGTCCTACAGCTGCCAATAACCCCCTAAGGGCACCTGGCATCCTTGCTCAGGGAAAGCTCACTCTTTTTTTCCATCTATTTGATAGACCAAAGGCACGCTATCCTAACTGTCTATTAAAAGAGCTGCCAGGGCAACATGGGACAGAAGTCCTAGAATGAGCTGAGACTCAGCATCAAGGGATTGAGAAAAACCCTAGAATGAGCTGAGACTCAGCATCAAGGGATTGAGAAAAACCCTAGAATGAGCTGAGACTCAGCATCAAGGGATTGAGAAAACCTTCTTGATCAAAAGGGGGAAGAGTGAAATGAGACAAAGTGTCAATGGTTGAGAGACTCCAAACAGTGTGGAGAGGTTATCCTGGAGGTTATTCTTACGCATTAAGTAGATATCACCTTGTTAGTCAAGATGTAATGGAGAGGCTGGAGGGAACTGCCTGAAAACATAGAGCTGTGTTCCAGTAGCCATGTTTCTTGAAGATGACTGTATAATGATATAGCTTTCATAGTGTTACTGTGTGATTGTGAAAACCTTGTGTCTGATGCTCCTTCTATCTACCTTGTCAACAGACGAGTAGAACATATGGAATAAAAATAAATAATAGGGGGAACAAATGTTAAAATAAATTTAGTTTGAAATGCTAGTGATCAATGAAAGGGAGGTTAAGGGGTATGGTATGTATAATTTTTTTTTCTGTTTTCATTTTATTTTTTATTTCTTTTTCTGAATAGATGCAAATGTTCCAAGAAATGATCATGATGATGAATATGCAACTATGTGATGATATTGTGAATTACTGATTATATATGTAGAACAGAATGATCAAAATAGTAGTGTTTGTGTTTGTTTGGTATTTTTTGGTATTTAAAAAAAATTTTTTTAATTTGGTATTTAAAAAATTTTTTTTCAAATGTTGAATATAAAATTCTAAAAAAAAAAAAAGAGCTGCCAAGGGAAGGTATTGGGCCTCGTCCATCTCCATTGCCAGAATTGTTATGCACAGAGCCTAGCACAGAACAAGTCCTGATGCACTTTTGATGAAAACTAGAACTCAGTGCACTTTTGATGAAAACTAGAACTCAACTTGGCCCCTTCCCATTATATCCCACCTCACCCCCTCACCCCCTTGCATCATGCCTGTATCTCATCCAGTTCTCAAGACATTTGGAGTTGTCTGGAATCACTTGTACTTTTGTGTGGGTTAGAATGTTTGGTCAGAGCCAGCCCCATACGGTTTTGATCATGTTTTGACCATCTCGCATTTCACTTCTTGGTAAGCCCCCATTCCCAGAAAAGTCTCAAGAGATCTGTTGATGGTGTAAGAGAAGGAGGAATGGAGGGACAGGGCTGGGATTCTGGAGGGTAAGAGGTAGTGGCAGAACTCAGGGTCCTATGGGTGGGGCTTCTTGGCTGGATGGGACCAGGCCCCCAAGCCCACCTGGCCTGAACCTCTGAAGGACAGAGCGTTTGGAAACCTGGGCAGGATCAGCCTCTTGAAGGACCTGCTTCTGAAGGATCTGAGGGTGGAGCAAGCCAGTAGATGGGGGTGTCAGACCTCTGGGTCCTGCTTCTGTTTCTAGGGCTTTCAGGTCTTCCCCATAGCTTCCGTGAGGAACAGAAGACCTAAAAAGACTATCAGGTCTGGGCTGCCCCACGCCACCCTGGGCTCTAGCCTGGGTCTAGAGTCCCCCCCCCCCAACCCCGTCCTCAGCCCAGCAAGGAGGGAAAGATTTACCCCAGTGGCATCAATGCTGTCATACTGGTACCCCCTAGGACTCTGGATCTCAGATTCACAGATCTGAGGCCA
Source organism: Myrmecophaga tridactyla (assembly GCA_004026745.1). Classification (NCBI taxonomy): domain Eukaryota; kingdom Metazoa; phylum Chordata; class Mammalia; order Pilosa; family Myrmecophagidae; genus Myrmecophaga; species Myrmecophaga tridactyla. Next base: position 18,792 of record PVIY010021784.1, read on the forward strand.
TCACCATCAAAACACCAATTCTTTGAAAATCCCATACTTGCCAGACCATCATTTCAAGGACTCCCTCCCCAAAAGGAAACCACCCCATCCTATAAGGGATCCAACACTGTAAAGCCTTCTGTCAATTCGGGAATATCCATCCCTGCCAGGATATCCTATACCTATTGCATAACCCCCTGCTGACAGAACCCCCATTAATGTCAAGATCCCCTCATTACTGTCAGAATCCCAGTCCTCTCAGGAAATCCTTATCACTATCAGGAATGACCAAGGCAGTCAGGCAGGATAGCAGCATTACACAGGACACTATTCTCAGGAAAGTCTATGTAAACGGCATCTCCAGGCATGGGCATACCATCCTTGAGTGTCAAAGTATCCATTACTGTAGGGCCTCCTATAGCTCAAGACTGCTCTCACCTAGGGTCCCAGGCCAGGCAAGACTCTTCATGTCTAAAGTGATGCCCCATCACCATCTGGAACCCAGTATATTTATACTTGCCTGTTCCCGGTGCTGGTGATATGACAGTGAACAAGGGAGATACTTCTTAGCTTCACAGAGCTGAAAATCTAATGAGGGTTACAGTATACTCCACCCCACCCCACCCCACCCCCCCCAAAAAAAGAGCAAATAGACAAATGTATTAGTCGGAATTCTTAATTGCAAGCCACTGAAACTGACTGGCTAATTTAAACAGAAAAAAAGAATGTATGGAAAAGACACTGGGAAAGTTCAGAAAATGTCAAGAATCAGGGAGTCTTGGCAGGCAGAGCCACTCTCAAAGCATGGAGTAGAGCTATGACAGTCAAATAGCCCCCCTGGACAGCATAGTGACACCACCAGAAGGGGATACAAAATGCTAGCGCCACCCTCGAGTCTAGACAACTGGGGACCTTACGTTACATTTCGTGTTTTAGAGAACTCTACTCTGGCCCTCCCCCATCATCTCTCTGGAAACAAGGCAAAGAGTATACAGCACCAAGGAGTAATGCACACCCAGAGTTCATATTTCTCCCTTAGACCAATTTCAGGAATTGGGAACAAGAGAATTCCCTGCCCAAAGTGGACCCCAAATAGCTTCCAGAATCCACACAGGCTCCTCCCTAGATCTGTCCTTCCTAGGGTGGACTGCGTGCACACTGCTAGGTCCAGAGGGCAGCTCGAAAGTAGCTATTTGCAGGGAGTGTGGAAGGAGCGTCTATGTATAGGACTAGAGTCTTACACCAGGGACATGAGGCCCCTCTTGGTACAGGATGGAGCTGAGGATAGGATGACAAAGGGGTGGGAAGAGAAAAGGGACAAATTAGGGAATGGAGTTTGGCTCTCCCACAGCCCCTCATTCCAGTCTGGAACTCCAAAGACTCCAAGGATTCTAAATTTGAATCTGATCTTCAAGTTGTTTTGTGAGTATATTTTTCAAGGTAGGAATGTAGACATTTTTTTTTATTTTTTAATGTTATTTTTTTAAATACCAAAAAACATCTAACAAACGCAAACATTCCTATTTTGATCATTCCATTCTACATATATAATCAGTAATTCACAATTTCATCACATAGTTGCATAGTCGTCATCATGATCATTTCTTGGAATGATCATGATTTTTTTCAAAAAATATTTGCATCTATTCAGAAAAAGAAATAAAATGAAAACAGAAAAAAAATGTACCCCTCCCTTTCATTGATCACTAGCATTTCACTCTACTAAATTTATTTTAACATTTGTTTCCCCTATTTATATGTTCTACTCGTCTATTGACAAGGTAGATAAAAGGAGCATCAGACACAAGGTTTTCACAATCACACAGTCACATTGTGAAAACTATATAATTATACAATCATCTTCAAGAAACATGGCTACTGGAACACAGCTCTATGTTTTCAGGAAGTTCCCTCCAGCCTCTCCACTACGTCTTGACTAACAAGGTGATATCTACTTAATGCGTAAGAATAACCTCCAGGATAACTTCTCAACTCTGTTTGGAGACATATTTTTATTTGCAAATTTACTTTAATTTATAACTTTTAAATAATTTAGACATACAATATAATGTCCTCCATTTCTACTGCTGCCCCAAGCCCCACAGATGTTAGATGGTGAGCCTGCCAGATGCCAACTATGGAATCACAGCCACAGCTACACCTGAAAATGGACAACATTTCTGCCACCACTCCTACCACCACCAAACACATTATCTACTAACCCTGTTCCTTTGCATCACTAGTAGCTTCCAATTCACAGTCTTTAGAAGGTGCTTCTGATTAGTTATACCTAGTTCATGTGCCCATGTCCTAGCTGTGAAGGGAACTGGAAAAATTACTATGTAACATTTGAGGATTCTATAATGAAAGGCAAGTTATACCAGTGACCAAGCCTTAATATATAATAGGAAATTCCTTAATCACAAATGGGCGCTAAGTTTCTGACATTGAAAAAATGATAAATATCTCTGAAGTCTGCCCTATGGCATCCTAACATCAACATACATCCTTCTCCCCAAATCCTAGACTTCTTAAAAAAAAACAAAACTATCACTTAACATAATATCACTTTTGCATATAAAACCAAAAATATTCATCCCTCCCCAAAGGAAAATGATTCAGAGCCTTAACAATTACCACATCCAATTCTAAATCCAAGATCTTGGGGTGACGTTCATTCCTCCTTATCTTCTTGTCATCTAATTTATCTATTCTGCAGTATATGGCAACTACACCAACATACACCTGCTTTGGTCAGGAGAGGCTAAGTTATGCTGCAATAGCAAACAACATCCAAATTTGAGGGCTTAATGCAACAGAGGTCTATTCCTTATCATATCAAGTCTGCTGTGGATCCCAGAGAGTCTCCAGTGCATCTGTGTTCCATGTGTTCTAAGCCACAAAATTCCAGGTTCCTTTCATGTTTTCGCATACTCCTTCATCTCATCGCGTGCATCCATGATCATTTCAGCCAGGGAAAAGAGCAAGGGGAATCACATACTCCTTTAAGAATACACCAGTTCTTCTTCTTCTTCTTTATTTATTTTTTGTGTTTTTTTTTTTAGTGTGCAGGATGTTTATTTTTTTTTAGCTTTTTTATTGTATAATATAACGTGTATACAAAGCAAAATAATAAAAAAGCAATAGTTTTCAAAGCACTCTTCAACAAGTAGTTACAGGACAGATCCCAGAGTTTGTCATGAGCTACCATACCATCATCTCATATTTTTCCTTCTAACTACTCCAGAACATTGGAGGCTAGAAGGAATAAATATTTTTTATCATCACAATTGACTTTTCTTTTTTGTGAAAAATAACATATATGCAAAAAAACAATAAATTTCAGAGTAACAATAAGTTAGTAGACTAGATTTCAGAGTTTGGTGTGGGTTACAATTCCATAATTTTAGGTTTTTACTTCTAGCTGCTCTAAGATACTGGCGACTAAAAGAAATATCAATATAATGATTCAGCAATTATACATATTTGTTAAACCCTACCTTCTCTGTATAACTCCTTACCTTTGGTCTTTCTATCGCACTCTTTAGGGGTATTTGGCTATGGCTATTCTAACTTTTTCATGTTGGAAGGGGCTGTTGATAATATGGGATGGGGGATGGAACTAGCTGATGTTCTGGAAAGACTGGCCCCTCTAGGTTTCAGGACTTAACTGGTCCAGGGACCCATCTGGAGGTTTTAGGTTTCTGCAAAGTTACCCTAGTGCATGGAATATTTACAGAATCTTATATATTGTCCTAGCTGTTCTTTAGGATTGGCATGAATGGTTTTGGTTAGGGTTGGGCAAGTTATGGTAGGTAGTAACGTCTAACTGAAGTTTGCGTAAGAGTGACCTCCAATAGCCTCTCGACTCTATTTGAACTCTCTCAGCCACTGATACCTTATTTGTTACACTTCTTTTACCAGTTTTGGTCAGGATGGCATTGTTGATCCCACAGTGCCAGGGCCGGATTCATCCCTGGGATTCATCTCCCATGCCGCCAGGGAGACTTTAACCCCTGGATGTCATGTCCCACGTAGAGGGGAGGACCATTATTTCACTTGCACAGTTAGTTAGTTAGAGTGAGGCCACATCTGAGCAACAAAAGATGTCCTCCAGAAGTAAGTCTCAAGCATACCTATAGGTAGGCTAAGCTTCTCTGCAATATACATAAGCTTCATAAACACAAGCCTCAAGATCAAGAATACATCAGTTCTTAAATGCCACTTATGCACACATTTCATTGACCAAAGTAGGTAACATATGCTTAATTTCAAGGGGGCAGCTGCCAGGAAGGAGAAGAGAATCAGAATCTTGGCAAGTTGCACTAATATCACCACAACAATCTATATTCAAGAATGGAATCCTTGGAATATGTCGCTGTTAACAGAGACCATCAGGAGATAGAAATAAGGTAAGATATTGGTAATTGGAGCTGAAGGGATACAGACTGTGCAACAGGACCGGATACAAAAACTCAGAAATGGACAGCACAATACTACCTAACTGTAATATAATTATGTTAAAACACTGAATGAAGCTGCATGTGAGAATGATAGAGGGAAGAGGGCTGGGGACATAAATGAAATCAGAAAGAAAGATAGATGTTAAAGATTGAGATGGTATAATCTAGGAATGCCTAGAGTGTATAATAATAGTGAAATGTACAATGTACAAATTTTAAAAATGCTTTTGCATGAGGAAGAACAAAGGAATGTCATTACTGCAGGGTGCTGAAAATAGATGGTAATTAATATTTTTAAATGTCACCTTATGTGTGAGACTAAAGCAAAAAATGTTTATTTGGTACAAAATTTATATTTTGACTAGTGCATTTCCTAATATAACTTATGTAGATAGTTTGATAGAACACCATAAGTACTTGGAATCTCAGGTAGAACATGAGATTTTGTTAGTTTATCCAGAGTGATGCCCCAATGAAACCCAGAGTGATCTGATCAGTGAGTGGGAAAGTATTTGCAAAGCCCCCTTCGGGGAATGGTGAGAGCGGGGAGAAATTCAACTTCCCCAAGTTGAATTCTTGATATTCTCACAAGCAGTGTGGACAACCAAAGCTAAAGGCTGAGCCCCCAGTCTTGGGGTTTGTTCATATGAAACTTAACCCCACAAAGGATAGGTCAAGTTTACTTAAAATTTAGGCCTAAGAGTCACCCCCAAGAGAGCCTCTTTTGTTGCTCAGATGTGGCCTCTGTCTCCAGCCAACACAACAAGCAATCTCACCACCCTCCCCCTCTCTGCGTGGGACATGACTCCCAGGGGTGTGGACCTTCCTGGCAACGTGGGACAGAGATCCTGGAATGAGCTGAGACTCAGCATCAAGGGATTGAGAAAAACCCTAGAATGAGCTGAGAATTAACATCAAGGGATTGAGAGAATCTTCTCGACCAAAGGGGGAAGAGTGAAATGAGACTAAGTGTCAATGGCTGAGAGATTCCAAACAGAGTCAAGAGGTTATCCTGGAGGTTATTCTTATGCATTAAGTAGATATCACCTTGTTCAAGATGTAGTGGAGAGGCTGGAAGAAACTGCCTGAAAATGTAGAGCTGTGTTCCAGTAGCCATGTTTCTTGATGACGATTGAACAATGATATAGCTTCCACAATGTGACTGTGTGATTATGAAAACCTTGTGCCTGATGCTCCTTTTATCTACCATATCAACAGAAGAATAGAACATATGGAATAAAAATAAATAATAGGGGAAACAAATGTTAAAATAAATTTAGTTTGAAATGCTAGTGATAAATGAAAGGGAGGGGTAAGGGGTATGGTATGTATAATCTTTTTTTTCTCTGTTATCGTTTTATTTCTTTTTCTGTTGTCTTTTTATTTCTTTTTCTAAATCAATGCAAATGTTCTAAGAAATGATGAATAAGCAACTCTGTGATGATATTAAGAATTACTGATTATATATGTAGAATGGAATGATATCTTAATGCTTTGTTTGTTGTTAATTTTTTTAATTAATAAAAAAGTAAAAAAAAGGATGGAATAAACATGGATGAAACAAAAGGGGGTCAAAGTATAGAAAAATGGACACATTTCACAACAAAGATGATATGGATGAAAACTACAGTCAGTTCTGAAACTGGTTCTAAGGCATAGCTGGCATTTGTTACTTCCTTCCTGTACTGGTATTCTATTGCTATGTAACAAGTCACCACAAACTCAGAGGCTTAAAACTATCCAAATGCATTATCTCACCATTCCCATGGGTCAGGAATCTGGGTGCAGGTTGACTGGGTTCTCTGCTCAGGATCTCACAAGGCTGAACTCAAGGTGTAAGCCAGGGCCGCACTCTCATCTGAGGCTTAGGATCTTCTTCCAAGCTCACTGTTGGCAATTTTGGTTGTAGGACAGGGGCCCTCAGCTCCTAGAGGCCACTTGTCATTCCCTGCCACACAGCCATATCCATAATTTGGAAATTTGCTTCTTCAAAGCCAAGAACATCTGCTGCTGCTCCTTATCACTCTCCTCTGGACATTACTTAAAAGGGCTCACTGGATTAGGTTAAACCCACTCAAGATAGCTGCTCTTTTAACTAACTCAAAGGGATTAGGGACCTTCATTAAATCTGCAAAATCTCTTCATCTTTGTCATATATCCTAACCTAATCATATGGGTGATATTCCATCATATTCATAGGTCCAATGATCAAGAGGATCCCCTAAGATGAGAAGAATATACAGGATGAGCACATCAGGAGCAGAAATCTTAGAATCCTGTACACCACACTTCTTGTATGACTCATTCCAAGGAACCTTTATCTCCAACTGGCACTTCAACTGGTTGACATTCTTCACCTGCTAAGGGATCCACACCCAAGGGATACCAGCCCCTGATGGTCCTGTTTGATTAAGATTACACTTGTCTCCCATTAGGTTTGATCAGTTGACATGCCTCACAAGAGGTACCCCAGGTGCCCCAGGGATTACCTAGATGCCTTTACACACCTCCATGTCCCATTGTATAGGCAGCAGCCTTATTTCCCCCTTGATAAGTAGGATCAACTATCTCTGCCAACGAGATAACTCCGTTTGCCCTGGGGTATGAGAAGCCTAAGCCAGATGGCAGTCTCAGCTTCCAATTCAAGGAAACCACTCCCCTTCCTGGAAAAAAAAAAAAAAAAAAAGACATTCCACTCATTGGGAAAATTTTCTTCTCCATTGTCCTTCAGGATCACCCTGAAAGGAGATTTAATGTAGTAGTGATCCACCATAGCTGATTCCAGCTATATAAATATGGCTCAGAATTTGACTTATGGGTCATTAGGTCATAGGGAACTCTCCATGAGAACATAGCTGTGGCCTGAGGGAAGGCTCTGATCCAGGAGTAGGCATGCCAGGAGTGTGAACAACTTGCTCATGTTCTTGATATAGCATGGCAATGGCCACAGACACTCCAAACACCATTGGGTCTGACAGGACTGACAGGCAAAAGCCACCAGCACCACCAAAATGGATTCTCCATTGTCTCTGCTCTTTGCCTCACAAGCTCTGATTCACAGTCCTGGGAGGGTACATTTGATGGTCTAAACCTAGATCACAGGACACTCTATCTGTGAGGGATACAGAGAAAGTGAGTATATGGCCTGTTGGGCTTTTATATGGTGATAGACCCTGCCTCCAACCCAAGAGTCATATAGCATGAGATTTCTCAAATATGGACAGGGCGTTCAAATGCTGGCCAGGCAAAAATAATAACAAAGATAACTACAACTCATAAATGAAAGAATTTCAAGTTGAGTATGTGCATGAAAGACACAATAAAAAGGGCTAAGAAAGATAAAAATAGAAGGAGAAGGCATTGACGTGTTTAAATACAGTGGCCAGGGAAGGCCTCTTGGAGGAGATGATATTTAAGCTAATACCTAAGAGAGAAAAAACCAGACATTCAAGGAGAAAAGACCAGTGTGGCTGCAGCATGGTGAACAAGGAAGAGAGGGGAGAAGGTGAGGTAGGACAAGGAGTCACATGACCCAAGGTTTGGCAGGCCACAGGAAGAAGGGTGGATTTTGTTCTAAGTGCTGTGAAAGACTTCAGCAGAAGGGTAACATTAACATTTTAAGAAGACCTGATAGTCTGGAAAATGGGCTATTTGTGCAGAAAGAGTGGGGAAGTCTGAGGGCTGTTCCTGTAGTCCAGGAAAGAGATGCTACTGCTGGCCTAACTCAGGTGGTGGCAGTTGGGATCAAGAAGTGGAGCGAGAGTCCAGATTTATTTATGAAGCAGAGCAACAGGCTGAGCTGATAGATTATATTTGAGGGACGAGGGAAAGGGTGGAACCAGGGATGATGCCAGGCTTCTGGCCTGAGCAACTAGAGGGATAACACTGTTGTCCACTGAGATGAGTGCCTGGGGGACAAGCTGCATGGGGTGTGTTGGGAATCAAGGGTTTATCAAGACTTTCATTTTGGAATAAGGTGTCTGGAAGCTGTCCAAGAGGAAATCACAAATAGACTATGGGCTCTGTAGCCTGACATCTAGAAGGGGATCTGGATCTGGATGTTATCCCTGGCTCTTCCACCTTCTTCTTCCTCTCACTCTGGTTGGCCACCAAGTCAAGGGCTTTCTACCTCTTTAATGAGTCTGGTATCTGCCTCTTTCCCAACCACTACTGTTATAATCTAGCCCTGGCTTCACCCTCTTTCCTCTTTGCAGATGCAGCCCCTGGGCTGGCGATCCCCATAGCTCCATCCTCCACCATTCAGAAAGCTTTCTAAAAGTAGATCTGACCGAAACAACTCCTCCTGCCTCCCATGCACATACCCCCCACACACATAGCTACTCTTCTGCCACCTCAGTTACATTGGGATTAATCATAAAACCTTCTGTCCCTCCTCTGAACCTCTAGGATTGCTGATTCTTCCACCCGGAATGTCCTCCCTCCTGCCCTACCCATCCCCAAGACTCTGGTCAGAGTTCTCTCTTCCATGAGCCTTCTCTGCCTAGTCACTGACTCCTCAGTACTCTCCATCTCCACATAGGTCACCTCTGGCTTTCTTTACAGGTGCCCTTTTTTCCTAAGTTTCCCCCCAAGCAAGCTCAGCCTAGGCCCTGGCACCCTGAGACTCAAAGTGGCCCAGATTGCAGGGAATGAAGGGGAGGGGGCATCCAAGACGGTGCTTAGCTGGAAATGAGGTCCAGAGAGTAGGGACAGGGGGGTGTGCTGTTGCTCAAGACTTCCTCTCATCCCGACGTCCTGCCACCTCTGGAAGTTCTGAGCAACGTTCCACCCACACTCTGGGACTGTAGGTCAAGCTCTGCCTCTCAAGCTGGGCCACAAACCCCTGGATGTGAACTGAGACTTTGAGAAGTAGATCAAGTGAGGCAGATGCGTTCCCAAGATCAGGGACTTTCAGGAGCCAGAGCTGAGTCATCTGTTTCCTTGCATATTTCCAGCCCCTTTCTGGAACAAGACAGCCCAAACTGCTCAGGCCAGGAACCCCCTTTTCCTATGCATAAGACTCCCTCTGCAGATTTAACGAAATTGAGAGCCAAAGCCAGGAACCCCACATCCTCTATTCCCTAGGCACTAGATGCCCCCTGCAGGCCATGTGAGGTTGAGCACCACAAAGGGGTGGACGGAGTGAACAAGCAGCTAGAGTGCATAGCTACACATACTCACACAAAGACACAAATGCCGACGTCCTCACCCACTTACATATGTCCTACACTGGGACAATTGCCCTTTCTGAGCTCTCCCGCGGCCAGCTGCTACGTTTAATTTATTGACCTAATTGTCTCTTTTGACCCTCATCGCCACCCCAGATGATAAGCAACCTGAGGGTGGAGACGGTGTCTATCTTCTCTACTGCTGTACCTCCACGCCAAGCACAGTGCCCAGCACGTAGCAGACACTCAATAAATATTTAATGACTTCATGACTGCGTAGGGGGGGGTAGGTCTCATAAGAAGGTAGGTCTCAGCTCATAAAGGAATCACTGTGACCCTTTGGCCATTAAATGACCTTAGTTAAGAGAAGCAAATGTTTCCAATGCTTGGTCAGCTCTAGGGTGGGCCTTTTCTGACGGCCTATTCCTCCTCGGCACAAGGTCATATAAGGGGGGTGGGGTAGGCAAGAAGGGCAGGCCCAAAAGCCAGGGAGAGTGAGAGGAGAGAAGGTATGGGGAGAACAGTACAGTGCTGGACAGAGGCCCAAAGCTCTTTTCTTGCTTCCTGGTGCTGAGCCCTGAGCCCGAGGGTGGAGCTCCAAAATCTGACTCCATCCCAATAAGAGTGTCCTGTGCCCCGCATCTTAATAAGCGCCCTAGTAACAGGCCCTGGCTCCATCTCCTTGCGAGATACCTTGACACCACCTCCTCTGCGTGAATTGCTCTGACTCCGCCCACTTTGGGGATTGGCCCTGGCTCCACCTCTTCCGGGTGCGCACCGTAGTCCCTGTGACGTAACGGCAACGGCCCGTTTCCGGGGTGGATCCCGGGAGGGCGGGAGCTGAGGCTCGGCTAGCCCCTCAGCCCTCCCTCCAGGTGACCCCAGCCCCCGAAAATCCTCATCCACGGCCCCAAATTTCCCAGCCCCATGACTGCCAAACCCCTCGCGCTGACTCCTTAAATCCCCTAGGCCTCAGAAGTGACCGACATTCCTAACCCCATAACTTCTTCTAGTGGCTCCCAAATCTTCAGTCCCACCCTGTCCTGATGTTGCCGTTGAGGCTTCTCAGGGACACCTGCCTCAGTCTGCCTGAGAGCAAGTCAGAGTCGTCATAAGGATGGCGGAGAAAGGGAACTGGGGTTGGGAAGCTTGATCCAATGATGCCGCTTCCCAGGAGACGTTCGGAGCCCTGGACATGTCTGGAGTGAAGAGATACGAGGTGGCGCTGGAGGCGGAGGAGGAGTGAGTGGAGGCGGGGTTCTGCCGGGGAGAGACCGAGTCGCCACGCCGTGGACGGGTGGAGGAGGGGCAGGTGGGCGGAAGGGGGCAGGTGGGCGTGGCCCGCGTGGGGCGGGGTCTGCGGAGAGAGCCGCCCCTAGGGGGTGGGGCGGAGCCCAACAGAAAAGGGGAGAGGCGCCCGAGGTGCCGAGTCTGTGCGGTCAGCCCCGCCCCGCGCGGCGACGCTCTGCCTTCCCACTGCAGGATCTACTGGGGCTGCTTCTACTTTTTCCCCTGGCTGCGCACCTGGCGGAAGGAGCGGAGGTGAGGGGCTGCGACACTGTGGACTGGCCTGGGGCGTGGGCGAGGCTCAGTGCCTGTCGAAGGCTGGTGGTGGGGGTGGAGCCCGGACTCGGGAGCCCCGCCCCGCCGCATGCCAGTGTCGGTTCCTTCTACAGCTCGGCGCACCCCGGGGAGCAGAAGCTGGAGCCTCTGCGGGGCCTGATGAGCTGTTTGTCGAGAAGCCTGGGCCCTGCCCCCCAACCCTCGCGCCGCCGGCTCCCTCGCCGCGCCGCCGCCGCCCAGACAGCCCGTGCATTAAAAATTTAAACCGAAGCCCACCGTACTGCCCTCCTGACTGACGCCACTGTCGCCATTCGGGCTGGGAGCCCCTCTTCACGCCGGCTTCGTTTCCTTAATGACAGGACCTTTCTCCCTGATAGGATGCCCATCTATGTCAAGGCCCCCGTTATCCCTAAGGGCCCCTCATCAGTGTCCAGCCTCCCATCACTATCAGTGACTGCCCTCCCCTCCACACTCACCATCACTGGGGTCAGCCTACATAGAGGGGACTAAGTAGTCCTGGCCTGGGCTTCCTGACAACCTTATTCCCACACTGATGTGTTCCCTCCTCTGCTCTACCAACCCCAGCTCTCTGCTCCCACCTTCCTCCTGGCCAGGACTTAGCCATGTGTCTGAAGGATCTTCTCTTCCTAGGAGTGGATCCAAAGTATTTTAAATCCAGGCTGAAAGTGAGAAAAAAGCTAGAAGCTGCCTGACCTGAGCTTGCCACAGGGGAGTGACTTGGGCCTGTTGGGGACCTTTCCTACAGTCAGTACCCCAACTTCTGGCTCTTCCTCTCCGATTGAAGCTTTAGAGACACTTGGCATCTGCCAACCTAGCATTTCTTGCTCCCCTCCTAGGACAGTCCAGGGGCCACTATTCTCTTCCACCCCATTCTGCTTAGTCATCCAGTCAGACTGGGACCTACCAGCTCCTAAAGTGGTAAGGGCCAGGGACTGCTAGGTGGGCCTGCTTTTGTTCAGGGACTGGCTCCAGCACCAGAGGACTAGGTTAAAAAGATAGCCTAGTTTTTGGCTGGGAGCAAAGCTGACTTTCAGCCTGGGGCTGCCCCTGACACAGCAGATTAAGGCTGGGGAGACCCTTCCTGAGAAGACATGGGACTTTGGAGAAGCCAGAAGGGGGAGATGGGTGCACATCTGGAAGAATTTGTTTCCTACCTTCCCAGGTCTCTGGAATGGCAAGTGCAGAAAAAAACATAAAGTGTATAGCGTGCAGCTAGCTGATGAAGGAGACCTATGACAATACAGTAGGCCTTGGGAAATTTTCTTGATGGCTGCACACAAGCTGTAGGGTACAAGTCCAGACCTGAGGGTGGGAGAGACACTCTAAGCTCTGCAGTACCAGAAGTTTAAGATGACCGACAGCTGAGTTGTGGCCACCTTCACAAAAGCACCTGAGCTTTTGAGCCATTTCCTCACAATGTCCAAATCAAGAACCTCTTCAAATGTGGAGTACCCTATCCAGCCTACACTTCACCAGGATACAGACGAAAAACCTGTAGATCCATGAGACAAACTCCAGGGAGGAAACTTCAAGTCTCACCCTGGGCAGGAGAGAGAAGAGACTGTGTTAGTTCCTCTGGAGAGGGTCTGGTCCCTGCTTCTGGAGCTGAAGTCCCTCCTGATTGTTGAAGCATCACTGAAGCAGGAAGGGCTACCCAGGGAAACTGTGAGTCCACATCCCACAGGAAGCCCTGTCTCATAAAGAGTGCTGGCCACAGAACAGAAGACAATCCTAAAACAACCGGACAAGGGCTGGATTACCGGATTATGACTCAGTTTATATTTCAAATACAGAGCAGAAACTGAGGGTTGAAATCTCCAGACCAGGAGTGGAAAATTCTTCAAGGTGCTAGGGGCCCAAAATACAGCAGCATGCCACCCCACCGCACCCATAGCCCCACCTTGGGTAGTTGTTCCTTTCCTGGATGAGAGAAGGGTTAAAGTTTTGCATCTGGATATCTGGGGGGAGGTGAATGAGGGATGGGTATGGATTCTGGGATTAGGATGGAATGGACAAGAAGGAGATGGGGAGATTAGACACAGGACAAGATAGGGCTGTAGTAAGAGGATGGAATTTAAGGTGTAGGGATAGGGGATGAGGATATTATAGGATGGAGAGTGGAGGGGGGGTATTCTGGCAAGCCTCACAGTATTGAGAGGCTAGAATTTGAGTAGAACAAAAGAGGTCATTTAACTCAAGTCGGATGTTTCCAACAAGCTGGGGACTGGGACCCCAGGCAGGGAAGGTAGGTCTAGTCATGCTTTGGAAACCCCAGGCTACTGCTGGCAAGAAGCTGACATTCCTGGGACAGGACTGCGCAAAAATAGGAAGATAAGATTTCTTGAGTCTTTTACCTGTTTTGACGGCAGGAACCTAGCATCAAAGAGCCGTTATCTTCCCCTCTTCATCCACCCCACCCTTCCTCCCTGTCTCTTCTTTCTGAGGAAATCAGCTCCCACCTCAGCATCACTAAAACACCCCCAATACCACCTAAAAGGGGCTTCTCCCAGCTTCTCACTCTGAATGTGGTTGGGCCCAGCCAAGGCTTCTCAGCAAAAGGGCTGGCTTTGGGGACCCATTCCTATCTATTTCTCCTGATAAAGCAGGAAGTAGGGAGGGGAAGATGAAGGCAAATTGGCGCTGGCCTCCTCTCTGCTCCCACCCCACCCACAACCTTCCCCATCAGAATCTCTGTATACTAGTATGATTGTGAGGGTGTGGATGATTGTGAAAACACAGGTGTGTGAGAGGGAGTCTTTGGGTGTAATTGGGGCTGTATGACTCTGCCTGTAGTTGACTGATTCTGTGAAGCTGGTCGTGTGATCAAGGTGTGATTGTGACTGTGTGGCTATGGGTATGTAAATGTGAATACCCATCACTGGATGGCACTCTGGTCTGGATCCTTGGCTGCCCTTCCTCGGCCACTACAACCAATCCTCATATCATGCATTGCCCTTCTTCCCAGTTTCTCTGCCAGGGCTTAGGAGCCCACAAGAATTGCAGTTCTAGAAGAGCAAGGGGTCTGTGCAAACAGGCCAAGAACTAGAGCCCTGGAGCTATCACAGGATGAGCAGGGACATGCCCAGCTGCCTCTCACTCATCTGGTATCCCAGATAAAAGGCACCAAGATAAAAGATAGGGGAAGAGGAGGAAAGAGAAGTATCTAGGCTGAGCATGAAGGGGCCCCGATCTACCAGCAGTCTCCTACTGCTGCTGTTGCTGCCGAGTTCAGACCCTGGGACAGGTGAGTGCTTGGGGGGTCTAGAAGGCCAGGAGTATTTTAAGTGGGGGGAGGGGAAGGGTCCAAGAAGGCTAACCTCCAGCTGTTTGATGGAGGGGTTCTTAGGATAGGAAGCCTCTGAACACATAGCTCCAATGTCTCCTAGCATTGCCTCTGCCACTCAGCACCCCCTGCTGTACTCAACTCTACCGAAAGCCACTGACACACACGCTACTGAAGAAGGTCACCCGGGTGGAGCCACAGGAGGTTGATGGAGACTGCCACCTCTAGGCCTTCATGTGAGTTCTGACCCCATCCCTCATCCTGACCCCTGACCCTGACCTCAGTCCTCACTCCAGATGGTGATCCCAACCCCAGCCCAAACAACTACTTCTGGTACTGACTCGGGTTTTCATCTGGCTCTTCCCCCTAACCTCTGAACCTTAACTCTCCCAAGCCTTGACCAGGACTATGGATCTTTTCCCTTCCCAGGCTTTACCAGATGAACGCAGTGTCTGCATCCACCCTAAGAACCATAGCCTGGGTCAGTGGTTTCAGCGTCATGGAAGGAAATTCCAGGGGACTTTATCCAACCTGAACTTTGGGCAGCTCAGGAAAATGGGTAGGGTACCCCAAAAGCCAAAATAATAAAGCAGCATTGGATAATGGTCTCTGATTGTGATCTCCAAGTTCTATACACTCTTCAGTGAGCCCTAAATGAGAGACATATCAATAACAGAATTTCCTCATCATCTTTATTTACACCTCAACAACTCTCACCCGGGGCAAGGCCAAGAGCCAAGGGCCCCCACACACTCTCTAGGTACCTGCATACACACATAGAAAACACGTTCCCTGCCTCACATACACATGGTCATACATGGATACATACATATATACATGTTCCTCAGGCTATAGAATAAAACCAGAGTTTCAGGCACCTTTCAGCTGGCAAGTTCGGTATACAGAGGCTCACGGAATTTGGCTACAGACAAATCTTCCAGCTGAGACAAAAATCCTCCATGGGGATCTACTGTCCTGCCTGAGGTTCTGTCCATCCATCCATACCAGCAAGACAAAGATATAGGTGAAATCAGCTGTGCCCTCTTGGGTCCTCTACAGGTTTGGGGCTCCTAGAAGAATCAAGAAGCAAATCAGGGGCAGGAGTAGGACTGAGACCCTAAAATGAGGGAAAGGACCCAGCTCTGAGCCCAACAATTAGAGAATGAGTAGAGGAGCCCAGTGCTTAGTCTCTACACCCTAAAGATAAGGGAATAGATCCAGCTCTGGGCCCAGACACATCAAAATTGAGGGAGGCACCCAGCTCTGCCCCAAGACATCCCGAGAAAAAGGATGGATAGTCAACTTTGAACCTTATACCCTGAGGATGAGAAGAGGAATACAAGTCTGAGCCCCAATACTATGAGAGGCAAAAGACCCTCCTCTGAGCCCAGGATCTCAAGAAAGAAAGCCTACCCTTAGTCCAGATGTTGCAATGAGGAAGAGACCCGACTCTGATCCCAGCACCCTGAGGTGGGTGACTGGGGCACCCAACTCTTAATCTATATGCTCTAAAATTGGGGGCATGAATCTCCAAGCCCAAAACTCCTAGAGGTCCTACTCACCTGGAACCTTGTCCACAAGAATCATCGGGGCCAAGAACCCAGACTTGTGGGGTCCATTCTTCTGGCCAGGTCTCAGTCTCAGCCTGGGACATAAAAAGGCAGCTAAGTCTTCTCAACAATGTGGGGCATCTCAGTCTCCTCCAAAAAGGTTAGTATAGGGGGTCAGAAGAAGATTCCATGAGAAACGTGAAGTTAGGGTGGGGCGAGTGGAGGGTTGGGGGGAGTACTTCCAGAATCAGACAAGTTCAGGGAGAGGTCTGTGGAACTTATGAGGGATGGGGGTGGTTCGTGGGGATCAGAGGTTGTATGCCCAAGGGCTGTCACTCACCAGAGCCCTAGTGCCAGGGCTCCAGCCGCCAGTCCCAGGAAAGAAAAGATACCCAATGAGGCCAGTACAGCCATCTGCTCCACAGGGTCCCTGTGGTCTGATGGGGAAAGTCACATGTCACTGTGAGAGCAAGCCTGCACAAAGCTCGGCGTCCCCTTCTTTCTGTGGCTTTTCGTCCTCTAGGTCCCCTACCCACATTCCCAAGCTCACCAAGTGGCCGAGGGTGCGGCTGGAGGGAAGGCTTTGGAGAAGTGGAGCTGTCCACCTGTGACTCTGCCTCCGGCTGCAAAAGTGGCTGGCCCCGGGATGTTATCTCCTTCCTTAGGGGCTCTGAAGGAAGGCTAGAGCTGAGGAGAATTGTCTTCGTGCTGTGGGAACGGGTACCCAGGGCCCGCCTGGAGAGGCCAGGGCCTGGATTGACTGTAGAACGCCTTGGGGATGGAGTCCGAAAGTGCAGGCCAGCTTCTGAGGATGTAGCACCTGTAAATGCAGTTGAGGGGCCTGAGGGACAGGATTTAAGCTTGGGTTGGGCCACAGGCCACAAGACTGAAACCTAGGACCGCAGAAGCCTTCCTGTGCCCACGAGACATGAGTTTGGGGGCACAGTTTACAGGAGTGCCACTGGCTGATAGTTGCTGGGGGTGGAGGGTGCCTAACCTGAATGGGCTGGGCCTCAGCCCTTTCGCGTGGCTTTGCCTCTCACCAGTGCTCGGAGTCCCCCAGGCCTCCGGGCTCCAGGTGCTCCAGGTGCCAGCGTCCAGAAAGTCCCGGGCACTGACTCGCACGACATGGGGTAGCCCAGCCACGGCGTCCGTGATCACCTCTTCCAACCCAGCCGGCTCCACCTGGGGGTGAAAATGGTTCATCGGAGCCTTATCGAGATTGTAAATGCAGCACCTATCCACCCCGCCGCCAGCCCAAGTCTGCAAAGAGCATCCTTTCTGCCCAGTCCCATCCCTCTCAGCTTGGTGGAGCTGTCTGGACCGTATGGGGGTAGCTGGTGGGTTTGGGTCTAAACCGAGCATCAGTATGTAGTGGTTAGGTAGACAGACTGTGGACTCAAACTGTCTGGGTTCAAATCTCAGCCTTCTCTGTACTGCAGCATAGAAAAAAATACTGGTTATTGTTATCGGAAGCAGTCCCTCCCAGGCCTCATGCCGTCCAATTGTTGACATCTCCAGAGATGGGAATTCACTATCCTTAGTGGGGTATATAAGTGTTTGTGTGTGAATGTGCCTCTAGATGAAAGGCAGCCCTTCATTTTCCTAGAAAAGTGATTTTTAAACCTCCGCTATATTCCCACAGATGGGTGTGTATCAGACTACAGCCCCACAGACTCTGGTGAGCTGCCAGCCTGGGGAAGCCATGCATAACACCTAGGTACATGAAATCAGAGATAGGACCCAGGTTGGAATATGCTCCAGGCCTTACCGTGGACCAGAATGAATGCTGCACTGGGCGGTACTGCAGCCGGAACTTGAGCAGAAAGTGGGGCTGGCGGGGCCAGGATGCAGGGTACATCCAGCTGGCACGCAGGCGGCGGGGGTAACCAGGTATCGGCTCCACCCGCAGCCCCTGGGGTGGGTCAGGGCGCACTGAGGATAGCAGGGAGACAAAGTCAGGGGGGGTAACAGGTACCCCCTCCCTTTCCCACCACCTCCCATGGGGAGGAGGATGTGTGCTTAAAGGCACCTGAGTAAGGCGCTTCCAAGGGAAAGGAGGGGAAGTCTTTTAAGCTTGATCATCCATTGGGCTCAGGACCTGTCTGTCGTCCCTATTGCAAAATGAGCTGAGATGGGGGAGGGGGACTTGGACAAGTTTGTGGCATGAATAAAAGAGCAATTCTGTTTTCCATCAAGGAAGTTGAGTTACCCCAAATTCCAGTCAGAGCTTTAATGCCCCTTTCCCACGCATAGACCAAGAGGAAGGAGAGGTCAGCAAGGCTTCCATTAGGCAGGAAGAACATAAGATAAGGTTGCCTGTTCAGCAAAGGGCTTAGAATCAAGGAGGCAGCTCCAGGACCAGGCAGCCAGAAAGGATTTGTGGGACAGGGGGGTAGTGGCCGCAGGTTCTTGAATGTGTGCTGAGGTAAACCTGCCTCCTTTGTCTTCTTAGTTTCCACGGGGTCATTTGTTGGGAGAGAGAGGCATCATTCAAGACATTCTGTGTGCTGAAATGTTAGGAGGAGGCTATTGTGGGTGTGGGTCTGTGTTGGGGCATCTGTACTCTGGAATGTGGGAGAAGGTCGAGTGGGCACTCACAGATGCTCTGCAAGCTCACATCCAGCAGGCGTGTGCTGGCCCCCAGGGGATTCACTTCAGTCACATTGATCCGGTACTGGCTCCAGAACTCTGCCCCATGGACAATGCAGCGGGCAGCCCCTGAGGGATCCTGCAGGCACGGCCAGGGCCCTGTGGAAGGACTCATCCTAAGAGGGAAGATATGATCTTGGGCTTTGTAAATGCCCACGGTGGGACCCAGCTAGACCCCTCACCCTGTTCCTCATGTCCTACCTCTGGCCATCAGCTCCTGGCACCATCTTCTTCCTGATTGGAGGGTGGAGAGGGGTAATCTGAAGTCAGGAAAGAAAAGAGGGTCCTTCTCCCACTTTATTTTTATTTATTTGGGGGGGTGTGGTTCATGGGCCAGGAAGCACACCTAGGTCTCCCACATGGCAGGCAAGCATTCTACCGCTGAACCACCAGTGCACTTCCCTCCCCCAACTCTGGACAACTCCTTCAGGACCTCCCTACCTGCCTCTGGTACCTACCTTGTGCTGGCACACCCAAATGTATAGGCACACACACCCGATCATGTACACACCTGTAGGAAGTGAGGTAGCGGGTGGGTAAACCGCTGACCTGGCCCGGACTCCATGTGCAGGAAAAATTCTCATAGTCAGCTGCTTGGCAGGAGACAACAGGGCGGGCTGGGGGGTCTAGAGGCAGAGGGTACAGCTGGAGACGGAGCAGTCCCCAGGTCCTCCCCATCCCAAAGGGTTCACTCAGGGTCCGGGTTCCCTCAGGAGCTCAGGTCTCATCACTGCTGCCAATACTCCATCTCCAACTTACAGCCAAGCTTCAGGGTCACTGTGCCTCCAACAGCACCATCCAGGGTCCGGCAGACATAGGTGCCCTCATCAGTGCTGTCGGCCTGGGCCAGAACCAGTTCTTGCCTTAGCCCAGAGTCAGGTCCCTGCAGCAGCCTTGGCTCCCCATCTCGAAGCCAGGACACTGGAGCCCTGGTTGTGGGTTGAGGGAAGATTTAAAGTATGTCAGACCATGCCACGGCACTCCACTGGCTTCTCACTGCACTTTCAATAAAATCCAAACTCCTTTCCCCAGCTTACAAAGCCCTTTGTGGGGTGGCTGCTGTGGCTCAGCAGGAACTGCTCCTGCCATGCTGGAGGTCTGGAGTTCAATCCCTGGTGCCTCCTGCCCATATGCAAATTTAAAAAAAAGAAAGCCCTTTGTGCTCTACCCTCAGCTTTTCTTTGCTTGTTCAGCTCTTAGCTCTCTCACCCTCACCCGCTGCACTTCAGCCACTTTGGCCTTCATTCTGTTCTTCAGGAGTGTGGATCTCATGCCCACCTCAGGGAGTTTACACTAGATGTTCCCTCTGTCAGGAATGCTTACACTCCAATCAGCGTCAATGCCACCTCCTCAGAGAGGCCTTCCCTGGTCACCAATAAAAAATAACCACTCAATTATCCTCTTCCACTTCACTCTCTTTGGATTATCTACCATACCATTTGCTTATTGTCTGTCCTCCTCTCAAGGATATAAGCTCTCTGAGGGCAGGGATCTTAACCTGCTGAATCCCCAAAGCCTAGAATAGACCAGGTACTTAGTAGGTGCTCAATTCGTTTTGGTTAAATTTTCTATTGAATAAGGATGGGGTAGAGGGTTAGGATAGTGTGCTGATGTGAAACTGTTATTTACCCCAGAAAAGCCATATTCTTTTAATCAATCTTGTGAGGCCAGACCTATTGCTGGGTGGGACTTCTTGATTAGGTTGTTTCCATGGAGATGTGACCCTGCCATTCAAGGTGGATCTTAATCTGTTCAATGGAATACTTTAAGAGGAATATATTTTAGAGAATGCACAGATGCTTAAAGACAGAAATGCCCTGGGAGATGCTAAGTAAGGACCCTCAGAAACTGAAAGAGCCAGAACCTGGAGAGAGCCAAGGGAAGCTAAAAGATGAAATCCAGAGTTTGCCCCAGAGAAGCTAAGAGAGGACCCACAGACTTTTTGAGAGAGAAAAGACACTAAGAGAAGACCCGCAGGACACAGGGAGAAAGCCACTGGAATCAGAACCTAAAAGCAAGAGAACGGGGTGCAAGGTCCAGCAGATGCCAGCCACATGCTTTTCTAGCAGACAGAGGTGTCCCAGGTGCTGGCAGCCTTTCTTTAGAGTCCCGGTATCATCCTGTTGATGCCTTAATGGGGACGTTCACTGTAAATTTGTAACTTAATAAATTCCCTTTGAGAAAGCCAACCCACTTCTGGTATATTGCATTCCAGCAGTTTTAGCAAACCAAAACAGATGGAGAGGTAGGATTACAGATGGAGGGTATGATGACCAGGCAGGATCAAGAAAGAATCATGAGTACAGACCAACAGGCAGGTGGGCACTTACCCAGTCACTCCAGGACAACACAGCGTCACAGACCTGCCAGGCTGCCCATACTGGACCCCTGTTGAAGGACACTTCTGAAATGAGGCTCTTCCTCACCCCTGCCCACTTTGTGAGAATGGTAGGATAAGGGATAGACTTTTGAACCCTGGGTAGGAGCCTGGGTCAAACATCACATTATAATCTGATGACAGAGGTCAAAGGACAGGGTAGAGAAGGGACCCAGGTTAAGTGTCAGGGGTTGAGGGTCACAGGTTAAGCATGGGGGCCAATGAGGGTGGCAAGTCAAAAGTCAGAGTTGGGCCCATAGAGCAGGGTTTCTCTCACCTGGGGGGCCCCAGGCTTGGGGGCACAGAGAAGAGGCAGACACCAGGGCTGTAGCTATGGCCACCAGGACCCGGCTTAGCCCTGAGCAGCTGCTGCTCATCTGTGGGAAGAGAGGCAAGGTCAGGGGTCCTGTCCCCGGGAAAAAGGGCTAAAACCTGGCTCTTCTTCTCCAAAACTGGGGCTCCAAACCCAAGTGACCAAGTAGGGTAAGGATATCAGAAATCATTGAGGATGACCATGAGATCTGACTTGAGATCCCTTCCCACTATACAGCCAAGTGCTGCATGCATGCATGTGCACGCACGCGCACACACACACATACTCACACACTCCATCTCAGTCCTGGGCTTAGGGCCCAGAACAAAAGCCGGAGGCAAAAGATTGTGCCAACATCACCCCCTCCCCCTTCCTTGGCGCCCACCCCTGGCACAAGTACTGGCACCAGCTCGGCCACTCCCATTAACCCTCCAATCAGCTGGTGGGACTCCTGGTGCCCACCCTTCCCTTGCCCCCAGCTAGTCACTGCCTCTGACTGACCCAGAGCAGCTGTCATTACTCTAGGATGGGGGACTCTGATGGTGGGGCTGAGCCCACCCTATACCCCTGCCATGAAGCTCTAGCTGCCAAGCTTCTCCCCTAGGCCTGGCTCCCTGCTCTGGCTACTCAGGCCACTCAGCAGGACCTGGCTTGAAATCCTGTTGGTCTCAAGCCTGTGAGGCTGGATGAGGCTAGTGTGCAGGCTGGGGCTGCGGAATTAAACAGATCCAGATGCCCTGGCTGCTGCCAGAAGCTGGGGGGTGGGCAGGGAGCCAGCACATGGAGACAGGGTGGCTGGTAGGGAAAGGAGGGGAGGGGAAGCTGAGATGAAATGGGAGCCTGCAGGGACAAGGACCTGGGTTGCGGCCACAGGACCAGGAGACACTCAGAGATCAAAACTGGGAGGTGATGGGGGCTCAGTGAGCTGATGGCTGGAGACACTAAAAACTAAAGGTGGAGAAAAAGATAACAAGTAGGGGTTGGGAGCTGGGAGAGAGGGATTCTGGACCCGGGAAAGCAGGACAAGGAAGGCAACGAGGAAGGGGTCATGGGGACAAGAGAAGGGACAAATAGGGAGAGAACTGGGCAAGGGCACCCGAGGAGGAAGAGCCCGGGTCCCTCCAGAGAGGAGTACAGCAGGGCCTCCACACGCCTGTAAGTCTGAGTATGTCTAGTAGCAGCCCCAGCACCCTGACCACATTCACCCTGCTCAGCCCCGCCCTACCTCGGTGATCCCAGTGGCTGATTGTCCATGGCCTCCAAGACCTCCTCCTGCCAGCTGCAGTGCCAGTCTCCAGCTCCTCAGGTCTGGGACCCCAGAATCATCCCCTTCTTCCTCTTCCCTGCCCCCCGCCCCTCTGAGCCCAGAAGCTCAGCCGCCCCTAGCCAGGCCCCCTCCTCCTCCTCCTCCCTCCTCCCCTCCCACCCGAGGCCCTGGAAAGGGAAGAGGCCTCCCCCAAGTCTGGAAAGAAAGCCACAGCCAAAGCCAGGGCCAGGAAGAGGGAGAAGAGGGTTGCTTATGTCCCTGTCAGTGAGAGCTTCCCTGTTTTCACACAGCCAGACACAGCCCCATTCCCAAGTGGACTCACTCAGGCACACTCAACAAAAAGGATCCTCCACTGAACACATGTGGACACAATCAAACAAAAATTCAGACACATTCACACACTCTCTCCCACTCTTACTGCCCAGCAAATGTTTCCTTAAGGCACAGCTGACTGTGCTATGCGATGGGGAGGGAGGC
>PVIY010021785.1:0-41891 GCA_004026745.1 Myrmecophaga tridactyla
CAGCTGATTTATTTTTAGGCGTTCTCATTTTAGCCATTCTGATAGGCATGTGACTGATCTTATGGAGGCTTTAATTTGCATTTCCCTAGTGACTAATGATATGGAATCACTTTTCATGTACTTATTGGACTGTTATAGATTTTATTTTGTGAAGGGTCTGCTCAAATCGTTCTCACGTTTCTTCTTGGGTGCTTATCTTCTTATGGTTGAAATGTAAGAGCCCTGTGTAAAATGTGATACTCATCCTTTGCCAGGTGGCTCGTCTGTGAATATTTTATCTCAATCTATGGTCCGCCTTTTCCCTTTCTTAGTGGTGACTCTCAAAGAGCAGATGTTTTAAGTTTAAGGAAAACCGATTATTTCTATTTTTCTTTTTTGGCCTGGTTGTGACGATTTCCCCTAAGTTTTCTCCTGGAGGTTTTATAGTTTTGACTCTTACATTTACGTATATTCCAAGCAAGTTTACAGATGGTGGGTGGGCCACGGTGGCTCAGCAGGCAGGAATGCATGCCTGCGATGCCAGAGGACCCGGGTTCGATTCCTGGTTCCTGCCCATGTTAAAAAAAAAAAAAAGTTTACAGATGGTGTAAGGAAATGGTTCAAGTTCAGCCTCATTATTCCAGCACCCAGCTTTGAAAGACTGCCCTTGTTCTCATTGAATTGCCTGGTGAGCTGGTTGAAAATGAATCAGTTTTCCACGTTAGTCTCTGTTGACTCAGTTCTGTTCCACTGATCTATGTGTGTAACTCTACACCCAGAATACGCTCTATTGATTACTGTAACTTTATAGTAAGCCTTGAAACGAGCTGGCAGTTTGTTTGGCTCATTATAAATAGGTGCAGTGGGCAAGGTCTGGATGGATTGCTTCCCGGGGCTATGTGGGACCCCATGCAGTGCCCTCCAGAGCTGCCCTGCCGTGGGCCTCTTCTCTGACCTTGCAGCTCCCCATTCGGCCCCTTGGCTTCCCAGGGCCTGGCCTGTACTGCCTCTCTCTGCTGCGGTTCCTCTCCCCCCACTAGGCAGTTTTCTTGGGTAAAGTCACTTTATAAAAAAATCCCCCCCCCATTAGCTCCCCCTCTGGAGAATGAGGAGGAGAGTCGCGTGTGGACCCCAGAAAATACATACCTTGGCCACTGGTGGAAGTGACGCTCTCTCCCAGCGCCACTGAGAAAAATAGAAAGAATTGGTTTTTCTTAAGCTTAAAACTCCTGGTCTTTGAGAATCACCGTTAAGAAACTGAAAAGGCAAACCATCAACTGAGACAAATACTTGGTTTTTCTCTCATCTGACCATCAGCTGAGAACCGCAGTCCTTAGCCTCTAAGTTTCTCCAGGTAGAGAAATCTCAGGTGACTTCTGCAAACTTTTCCTTGTCATCTTCTTGAAACTTCCCTTAGTTTGAAGTAAGGGGAAAGGGCCTCCTCAGCCTCCCCATGAATATCAGGGAGCACACTGCCCGTGGGAAAAGCTGCCCAAAGACATCCTTTCTTTCGGCCTCCGTGAGCTCAGCTCCTCGTTTGGATGACATGTGAGCCACACGCACCCCCACCCCATCTCTCTCAGCATAGCCTACCTGGGGGGTGCAGTCCGTGATGGGTGATGCAGGAGAAACCTGCCACCCTCCCAGCATAGAACCTACTGGTCCAGGTGCTGGCTGTAGGACGGGAGGCCCTTGGCCATACATGATTTCACCTTGGCCTTTGGGGTCCAGCGGTCCAGCCACACCTGGGACAGATTCCCGTTCTAACATGCTGTGTCTTGTTGCTGTCCCCTTAGGAGAAGGTCCATGGCTTTCATTATATTCTCAGAAATGGTCAAGTTCTCTACAAGACGTTAGTAACTGTTATGCAGGCAGGTGTTTGCTCAGCTGGTCTTTAGGCGGTGACAGCGTGCAGCAGTGGGCTTTTATTCCGGCCCCGTCCCAGGGACTGAAAAGGAAAATCTACGTGAAGTTTGGAAAAGGGTTTCCTGATCCAGAGACACGAATACATCATAAAAAAAATGAGAACAGGCGGTCCACAGTAGCTCAGCAGGTAGAGTTCTTGCCTGCTGTGCTGGAGACCCAGTTCGACTCCCGGCGCCTGCCCATGCGAAAAAAAAGAAAAAAAACATAGAAAATAATATTAAAAAGCCTTTGTGTCCACTACCCAAGTTTTTCAAGATTTTATTTAGCAAAATTGGCTTCAGAGGACGCAGAGAGAAGGAGGGAGGGAGGGAAAACATTGTTTTGGTAATGGAAAAAATTCTATTCTGCAACAAATTAAAATTGCTCTATTTGTTTAGTTTGGGGTGGAAACCTGCTTGAGATTATGTATGTCTTTTGACTAGATCATTATCAGTGTGCTTTTCTGCCAGCTAATTATATTTAGAGGCATAATGTTGAGTATACACTCTTGCTTTTTTGTTCTCTAGGCCCAACTTTCCAGTACTCACTAAATCCCGTCTCTATGAATAGTTCTTTCCTGGGACCAATGTTGAAACAATCAGCCCTTGTTCTTCAGAAATTCACCGTGAAACTGCAGACTAAATGTTAATTTTAATAACAACTATTATTGTTTGAATAATTTCCATCCTACCATTTTATAATTAATAATAGCTATTATTAACTGGTAAGTACACTTACGTGGCAGAAGTGGGGCTAATTACTCCACATCTAGGGTCTCATATGTCCTACCCAGCAATCCAGTGAAGCAATTTTATAGATGAGAGAATCGCGTGTGCTCCAAAGCATCCAGACCTACTCGGTACATGAGTCAGAATTGAAAGTCAGTTGTGTTTGATTCCAAAGCCATGCTCTCTGCTACTGAAGCCACAGCTCAGTAGTCTTTTCCTAGGACGGGTGTGAGTGTGGATACCAGGAGGGCCATTTCCATGGGTAGCTCATTCTACAAAGGCCTAGAGTAGAGACCTTTAGAGCTACCTACAGGAGATTCCTTGACCCATGGCAGAGCCCCACCAGGGGATGGGAAGGTGATGGTCAGCAGTCATTCCACAACTGCCAGCTTATGTGTCAGTAGCCAAACGCACCCTGCCATCTCTGTAAATTAACATTTTTGTAAATGCTGTACTTATCTCATGAGCAGTACGATTATGGAACAATATTTTTGCATATGTTGACAGTACTTATTTAGAAAATGTCAATATTTAACATCACTGTTTCTGTCAACTCATGTTGGCATTTCTCTTTTAAAAAAATGCAATTTGTTGGGCTTCTCTTGTCTTCAGATGCTCCCCAGTCTTGTAAATCCTTTATTGCCAGGGCGAAAGAAACCATGCCCAGAAATGCTAAGGGACGCCACCCAGAAGAGAAAGTTGCCATACAGAGCAGTGACGTGACCCTGGCCAATGCTCATTCATCCAGGTATATATTTTGTCCTTTTCATCAGACAAAAACCCATAAGCCCAGAAGGATTAACAAAGATATTCCTAAAGCCCCAAACAGCCTCAGCCTCTCCTCCATGCATGCTTCCTTCTCTTCTGAGGTGGTGACGATCTCAGGTGAGGAAGGAGAGCTTCCCTTTCCTTGATTAGAGATGGCAATGGGAAAGGAGGTGTCACACTTGTTCACACAGGTGAGCCAGCAGTGCAGGGTGAGGCTGGGCGAAGAGCAGAGAGAGTGGCTAAGGCCGCTGCTTCCTTACGGGGCAGCTGTGACCTGAGGAGCCTGGGTCCCCAGGTCAGGGAAAGGTGCCGCTGCCCAGCTCTTGTGACCATCAGCTCAGACACCTGCTGGACACCTGCCCATAGACACAATTCATAATTCCTCGGCACATCCCACTAACCCTGCCCCCTGGTGACCCCAGTGAAACTTTCTGTATCTCAACTGAAGACATCAATGGATCGCGTGAGCTCCATTTTCATAAGCTAGGTTTGTGTCTGTTGGGGCAATAGTTCTATTTCAAAAGATTGTCTAGAGCATGCTTCAGGTATGCAGAGCTAGCCTGGACAAAGGAGAGTTTATGGAGAGTTTGAATGGTATTATTAATTTTCTCTTGTTCAAAGGGCTAGTGGTTCCTAATTTTGAAGAATTGTCTAAATTATCCAATAACTTCCAAGTATGGAAAGCAAGCATTTGCAAAAAAACAGTGTGGTTAATTCAGATAAGTTTGAGATAAGGCATTCTATGCCTGGGACTAAATAGCTCTCAAACACTGAACAAGAGTATCGCTCTAAGCAAAATATCCTACCAGCCTAGATTATTTCTTCCAAAGGGGAACAATCATTTTGACACCAAGTGTTTTCCCAAGGAAATGCTTGTTATATACTCTGTGGCTTAAATGAGCTGAATTAGGACTTCAAAATGCTTTAAAGATATTTCCATTTACCTTCAGGGGAGCACAGTGCCCCCCTAGTGGTACAGCACTTATACACACACACACACTGCCACCTCTGGACACCTCCCTGCTGGTACCATTGGCCCTGCTGATGGTTGATGAGTAAGTTTTCACACACACCCAGAAATGTACCGTAGAAAAACAGCTTCCCAGTGCTTCCTGCTGAATCTGCCCGGACGCCTAAAATAGGCTCAAATCTTTCACCAAATTGCTTTGAGGGCTCGGGTCACTCCCTGCCCTAAAAACCCAGCCTTATATATTTTTGCCAAGTTGAGCAGCATTAGTTCTCCCCACAGCTATCGGTGTTTCCAAAACACATCTTTTTTTTTTTCCAAACTGTGTTTTTGCCCTTAGAGTGTCTTTAATTCCTTCTCCATATTAAAAGTGCATCTAGCCGTGCCAAGGTAATACAGAACAGTACACTGAGATGAGCTTTATCAAAACGTGTACTTAAAGGGAAGTGAGTTTTTATATCCAAACAAACCTTGAGCTTGACTGAACTCAACAACTTCTTGCATTTAGGTCAGCGATAATCATGAATTATGGAAAATTTGCAAGGAGAGATACAAAATTAGCTACCAGGCCTGTTTCCAAAGTTAGAGTAAATTCATGACAAATTTGATAACTGTCTGCATCAATAATTTTTAAACGTCTGTTAAATTATTCAGCACTTCCAGCACTGCTGGTTGTAAGGAATTTATTAGGCCAGATACTGTAAAATGTAATGAAATAGATTAGGCATCTCTTTGAAATATTAGTAGACAGCATATCTGATAACTGTAAATGTAAACTCGCTCCTTCAGAATATTAATACTTCCTACTGTGGATGGTGCTTTTGGAGTTTTCTTGGAAAGAAACATTTCAAGACCCCAAATTAAAAGACTCCAAATAGCAGTTGCCATGGCAGGATCAGAATAGGAAGCCGACCAGCTGGCTGCAGAGGCATTTATAATTGGTATTCCTAAAGTACTAGTGCGTGGTTATTTTATATTTATATATAATATTATGTATTATACTTGCAGGAGAAGAAGCGGTAGGTTTGGGACCCCTGCTTTCCACGGGGAGGCGCTAGACTGCCAGTGGGAAGGAGGTGTTGGGGTGTCTCCGGGTATATGTGGTGGGCAGGTCTTGTGAACCTGTTGGGTTACCTGGAAAGGGTAAATTAAGGTTACGGATGGGGTTAATGTTAATCATCTGATTTTGAGATGGGGCAATAAATCTGGGTTACCCAGGTGGGCACTAGTACAATCAAAGGCTCCTTATCAATGAGAGGTGAGGCATAAGAGGGGGAGTGATGAGGTATGAGCAAGGCTTGCCCAGCCATTGCTGGCTTGGAGGATCGTTTGTGGGCATGAGGCAAGGAATGCAAACACCTCCTGGAAATTAGAAGCAGCCTCCAGGAGGGAACATGGCTCCTAATTGTGATGCTCATTTCAGACTTCTAATATCCTAAACAGTAAGATAATAGATTTGTGCTGTTCGAAGCTTCATATCTGTGATACTTTGTTATAGCAGTTATGGGAGACTAATACAGTCCAGAAGGGTAAAAGTTCGGCCTGGGAACTTGGCTATGAATCCTAGGGCCTGGGAAGAGACTCTCCTTCTCTGCCCAGAGGTACTGGGCTGGCCTGGGGCAGTGCTAGGGGGACTGCTTCCCTAAATAAAAGACACACGGTTGCCTGTCCTGGGGGAGATCCCAGCCCTCTTAAGTTATACCAGTGGGAACCCCAGAAGCAGCAGATAAACCAAGAGGATTAAAATAACCCTGAAAAGATGCAGAAAACTGTACATTGGAAATAATATGTAGTTTACAGAAGCAGGCTGAGAATCACATACTAAACTTAAACAGGGCCACTGCCTGATAAAATAAAGGTTTAAATAGGAGCCAAGACTGCTAACATAATAGACAAATCACAGGGCATACACTTGAAATCGCCTCTCAGAAAAATCCAAAACATTTGCAACTTGAACGAGAAAGTTCAACTGACAGCAACACTAAGATGAATTGGTTTTAAAATTATCTGAAAAGGATAATTAAAGCAGGCAGCATAAAAAACGATTCAAGATTCAGTTATAAACTTAAAACAAAATGGAATGCAGCGAACAAGAGGTTTTATTTTAAAAAGTGGAGGTTATAGAACTAAAAATTACAATAAAGTAGTTAAACCAGTAATAAAAATCTATGAGGTCAGTGGTGGGATGGAGAAGACAGAGAAGAGAATAATTGAATTTGAGAACAGAAAAACTGAATTTATCCAATTTGAATAACAGCGAGAAAACAAGGTGGAAAACAGGTTCTCAGGGACCTGAGGGAATGTAAGAAAAGGTCCAACATATTGATCGTTGGAGGAACGGAAGGAGAGGAGAAAGAAAGTGGAGCTGGAAGAGTATTGGAAGAGAAAATCGCTGAAAACTCCCCAAATTTGGTTCAAGATACAAACCTCCAGACCCAAGAATCTGAGCAAACCCAAAAGAGAGTAAATCTAAAGAAAAACATACCCAAACACATCATAATTAAACTTGAAAATGAAAATTAAGAAAACAAGTTGAAAGCAGCCAGAGAGAAGTGGCACCTCAGCCGTAAGCAACACTGGTAGGGATGGGGCGAATCTGGAACCAGCAAGCGCCGAGAGAACTGTGAACTGTGTTCTGGTGAAACCAGCCTTCAGGTAGGAAGGGGGAAAAAACATTCTGAGATGAACGAAAACTGAAAGAATTTGTTGTACCCAAATCTATCCTTGAAGACCAGCTGAAGTTAAGTTCTTCGAACAGAGAGGAAGTGAGAAAAAGTTAAAGATAGAAGAATTGGGGAGGATCAGGAAGGAAATGAAGAAGGAACAATGGAAGGAGCAGAAATATGACAACAGACTACCTTTATTGCATGAATTTTGTAAATCACATTTCATGACTGAAGAAAATTACTCTTCCCTACCCATCAAATACATGAAATAGAACAAAAGGATTGCCAGGGTTACTCTTTGGAAAATGTAAGGCAGCTTCTGCCAAACTAATCATGCAGCTACCAAATGACCTAGGGAAATGAAAACTCATACACAAACAAAAATCTATCTGTGGGTGTTTATAGCCGCTTCATTTATCATAACCAAGATCCGAAACATCTCAGATGTGTTTAGCAGGTGACTAATTAAACAAACTGTGCAGCATCTACGTCACACAGCACTCCTCAGCATTAGAAAGAAACCAACTACTGATACACATGATATCTTGGATGAATCTTAAAGGAATACTGCTGAGAAAAAACTTTCCAAAAGATTATATACTATATTGTTGCATTCTTTTTTTAATGACAAAACTTTTGCAATGTCAACATTTTAGAAATAGAAGAAAGACGAGTGAATGCCAAGGATTAGGGATGTATGAGAGGAGGTGGAAAGAGATGGGTCAAGGGATAGAACAGCCAACTTGGTGGTAGTGGTGGACACAAATCTACAAACATGATAAAACTGTGTGGAATGTAATACTCACACAAATACGGGAGAATGAGTAAGACAGAGAAAATCTGCATGAGATAGTGGATTGGATCGATGTTATATGATTGATCAAGGTTGTGATATTGTAATTGTTTTACAAAAACATTGGGGGAAACTGGACAAGTCCATAAGGACTGCCTCTGAATCAATTCTGATAATTGCATGTGAATCTACATTTATCCCCATAAAAAGGAGCCTGAAGTGGAAGAGCCCATGAGGTTGGACATTAGTGAAGGGATGCCATTTGAAGGAGAGATCTATGGGCCAAGGACCCCTTGACCTGTTGTACGAGAAGAGGTCTATTGTCAAGTAAAGCCAAGGCTTTGTCTTAGTTTCAGTCTCTTCCCCAGCCCCCCTGCTGCCAAAGCAGATCCCAAGTTGTAATATTTTTATAGTATTCATATCTTCACCCAAAGGAGGGCTGGACAGCTACCCCCAGCTCTTCCCTCCTCCTGTGTTGTCTGACCTTTCAGGCGTCTCCAGTTGAGCCGCATGCTCATATTCACCATTTGGTCCAGCCTGTCTGGTTAACTGGGGGAGCCCTAAGATGGGGTGCAGACCTTCATGGCCATGTCACTGATGCTCGGTATGTGTCCCTGCAGCTGAGTTGAGACTGCAGCACTGCTCACTTCCAGAGAGAAGACATAGGATTAGGGAAGGGCCAGGCAAGCTGGAGCAGCCCTGGAGAGGTGAGCCAAAAGGAGGGAGGCTGGAGGTGAGAGCTTCTCACTCCTCCTCCAGAATTGACTCCTCCATTACCCAGAAAATTCTTTTAAGGATGCTGCACCCAAGCACTTGGGTCATTCTTGGGGGGGTAGGTGTGGGAAATCATGAGTTTCCTATCTAGACCAGAGCAAAGGAAAGGGACAGACATGGATGGTTGATAAGGGGATATAAGGGGCTGGGAATTCACAGAGGCTGGGATGTGCATATGAAAGAAACCATGAGAATGGTGACCCACTAAGGTTCTGCAGACATTATAGGGAGGGCATTGTACTTGCCGTAGACTGCAGGAAAGGGAAAACCAAGCCCATCATTATTTATTTTAACCCCAAAGACCAGAATGATGACAGGCTATATTCAAATTGTACGTATGTAGACTTTTCTACTTTATATTGTAATATAATTAAGCTACAAGATGATAAATTCCATGAGGGTGGGTGGAGAGCTCCTTTATCTACTGTTATATCTATCTTATCCGGCCCAGTGACTGTAAAACAGTAGATGCTCAATAAATATGTGAAAGAGTGAATTTATCATGCTATGTTGTATCAGCCTGGATCTGCTCAAGAAAAGCAAAACCATGAGCTTGTCAAACAGAGGAGGCTTCATTGAAGGAATTAGTTACTGAGGTGATGAGGCGCTAAGATGCTCACCAGCAAGCAGCTGCTGCCTCCTAGGCTGGAGGCTCAGGGAAGTAGCAGTGATAAGTGGAGTAGCTGGAGTCAGGCAGATGTGCCCGGTTGGATCTGGACCTACAGTGGAGACGCAGCCACCCCTGGAAATGTGATCCGAGGCAGAGAGCATGAAAGATAAAGAAAGACTTGGAGTCTTCCTTGTCTGGTCTTCTACTTGCTCCCCAGGAGCTCCCATTGGGCAGGCCCAGTGGGAAGTCAGTTGGCAAGAGAATCTAAAAAAATTGTGGTCCCCTGCAGTGAAGAGCAGAGCAGTGCATTGGTGGGCAATGGACCTGAGAGTAAGTAAACCCGTGACTCATCTGCAAGCTTTCGAGGAGTTGTGCCTGTGCGATGACTGGAGGGAACAGAAAAGTAGCAGCTTGACATGTGTCTTGCTGTGATTTGGCTGTTGATAATCAGGCACCAGTCTCCAAAGAGTGGCCTTCTCTAGACCAGGATCCCACAGAAGTCAATCCCGTTCCGTGTAGGGGGTGTTGGCCACATTTTCTTGTTTTAAAGTTCTTGTATCGGTCCCAGCCTATTAACACTGAAGAAAGGGAGTTCAAAAACACGTTCCTAATTAAAACTCTGATGTTAGTGAGAGTTTTCAGATTTGACATGTCACTTTTACAGTCCGTTTAATATTGGGAAAGATTCGCGGCATCGCCATCTGGGAGTTATGCAAAGTTGAAACAGAAATAAAACGTTGGGCTCCCGACACGAAATCCAGTTGAAAATACTGTTTTTATTGTAGGAAAACTGGCTAGCGTCCCAAATGAGATCAGACAAGGCATTTAAAGTCTCCTGAGTCATTTCCTCATCTTTGGACCGGCTCTTTAGACACTTACCTCACCTCTGCTTGGGTTTTTCTGGGGAACCAGAGCCGTCTAGCATCCTGACCGGCTGGCCAAAAAGCATGGAGGCCTTGTTCGTTATGACATGAAACCCCTCAGTGAATGTTTTAAAAATCCAACTCAACATTTCTTTGGAAAAAAGGAAAAGAAGTGGAGGAGGAAAACAGGGGACAGCGAAGAACACTGGTCAGTCTCATTCTTAACTTACTCAGCTGTGCCCCGAGGCTGCCCACTGCCTCAACAACATCCCCGCAGCCTCAGAAACCTGGCCATAAACCAGCCACAGTTCCCATGAGATCTCTCAGAAACAGAGACTTCTTAGCAAGCCTGCCAGGCCATCTCTTCCTCCTTTGTTCAGTAGGGGATTCCCCACCTCTTCAAGAGCCTTTAAATTTTGGCCTGTGAATGAGGGTCCAGCGTGACCTTTTTTTGTTTTTTTTTTTGATTTACAGTCTTCAATTTATTATTCATATTTGGGATGGGGGGCGGGGTATGGTTTGGGGGAAAAAAATCCACTCTGTTGGTGGTTCTAGAAATACCAGGTTTCACTTATTCATAAGCAAATCAAAGAAATGAAATGATCTCACCTTCAGAAACTTCTAGAAATATTGGCTAAACATGTTTGCAATTTGAAAAAAGAAAAGAAGAAGAAGAAAAAAAAAAAACTGGCTGTCAATTCTTTGCTAGAAAGTGACCAGAAGCCTAACAGACTTTTTTCGAATCCATAGATATTCGAAAACCCCAGGAGTACTCTCCTTCAATTGTTTGAACTTAGTAAGTAACCCCTACTCCCAGCTGATTTGAAGAGGTGCCAAGAAGAGGCAAAAACAAAAAAGCGGCAGGCGGTGTGTGTGTGTGTGGGGTGGAGACCGGGAGTGCCAGGGGACTCAGACAGTGGCTCTGAATCACAGCAAAGCTGGGCTGATTTGGGTACTGAGCTCCTTAGCAAATAACATCAGAAACCAACACGGGGATTCTACCCTTGAGACCTCAGTGTGGGATTCGGGTCACAGCAACAAAAACTTTAAAGCACTCCAAAAAACGGATGAAAAGGTAACACTTCATTAGCAAATGAAAAAAGAAACAAAATGAATTGCCATTGTTTAATTTCAGGGATGGCTAAAAATCCGAAACACTTTTTTGTGAGCAAATTACTTGATTTTTTTTTTTTTTTTTAAATTTCTGATGTCTTTTTTAAGTTTACCCCCTTCTCTCTATCCTTTTCCCCCGAAATTAAAACAGTGCTTGGTTCTGGTAGAGAAATTAAAAAAAAAAAAAAAAAAAGATTAAACTGTCTATATCCAAATGAACAAGCTCTTTTAAAAACTTGGAGGGTAGGGGTGGGTTGGATTAACATTGAAAATAGCAAGACATGTAGACTAGGGGGAAAGGAAAAACTATGGACCATTGCCCCCGGCCCAGACAGCTAAATTCAGGGGATGACTCTTCTCTTTGCAATCTTACCTCTATACTGAGCTTACTAAAGTGAATATTGTTAAATACTTAGCTTCACAAGCACTGCAAAACTGAGTTGTTGTGACCAACAAAAAAAGGTATATACATATTTTATATAATGCAATATCTTAAAGGTCATATTTACAAAAAAAAAAATCTATTCACAGAAACACTGCAAAATTCTCATTCAAAATGCAGTACTTGACCTTGGAGTTTTTTGAATTTTATTTTCAAAAAGCATTATTGCCCTACCATATAGGCAAAGGGTGACACCATTACCTTTTTGAGATTAGTTCTTGCCTAACAGATTAGTTTAGACAAAAACCGGAAATGTAGTTCACCATTTCTGAAGACCTCAAGAATATTGCATTTATCCATCACTTTTACAATAAAGTGCGCTCGGCTGCACATTAGCATGGGAAAGATTGGCTACTGCTGCAATTCAATATCGTCATCTCATTTTCCCTTCTGCAAAGCCACATGACATTAATGACAATCCTTGGAGGTAAAGTATATCGGGACACTAGAGGCAAAATTCCTATTTTGGAGAAACTCTGGGACAACAAAGAGTAGGAACTTAGCAATTCAACACTATAAAGAATAAGAACTCTGAAATGCCAGTTCCACTTGGACAAAGGTTCAACCTAGGACTGGGTGAAGGTTGAGATTGCTTTTGTTCAACATTGCAGTTAGAAAAACTGCAAGTTCTAATTAGATTGCTCTTGATTTTTCCAGTGTTTTCTGGCCTAACTACATCAGAGAGACTTTGGATAACAAGGCAGAAAGAAGTGACACAGGATAGTCTCATGGTAGTCTCTAGAATCACATCCCTAAAAGGGAGAACACCAGAAGTGTTTGTTTTGAACATCATGATACTCAAAAGAAGAAAAAAATACAGGTAGATACTACACTTCAGCTTAAAATCCAGTCCTGTTCAAATGACGTTAGATGCAAAGCTGGGCCTTTCTTCAGAGGCAGAGGCTTGGACAATGATTCTTTACCTCCCAATAATCCTAGTGCAATGTCATTTGTACAGTGATTTCCTTGGAGTGTGACCATTTTTTAACCTGGTCCCGATGTTATGACCTAGAAAGAGGTGATCACTATGTAAAGAAATGTGAGACTGACAGGAGCAAGACTTGGTAGAGAGAGTGTCACCTTTCTGAATGTAGTTTGTGTATGGTGTGAAGTAGGGATCCAAGTAAGTGCCTTTTCTACCCGAAGGCCAACATCTTATAAATTTCCATCTCCCCACCCTGGTTTGTATTGTCAACGCCATCATATGTCAAATACCCATTTGTGTTTATCTTAGTTTCTTGGCACTTCACTTTACTTCATTGCTAGTCTTTGGTTTTTGGCTTGGCTGAGAAGATCCCGGCATTCAGTCTTGTTTCCAAGCAAATGATATCTTCATCTCACATAGATTTGGCATGAGAACCTCTAAGTACTCTTTTCGGTACTCCCAGCAGAGAAACGATGCCACAGGGTTGGTCAGGAGCCTGTGCTTTGTGGACAGACCTACAGGGTTTGCATCCCAGCCCTGCCGCTCAGTAGTGGGGGTTTTGGGAAATGCCCAACACTAAGCCCCACTTCTCCGTGTGTTAATGTATTATTGATGCCCTTTCATCAGTCTCCTGTAAGGATAAATAAGTTAAAGGGTATATTTAGCCCATTGCTTGAAGCATACAAAGTACTTAATGAGTAATAGGCAATATTATTTATACTATCTATACCTGCAATAATTACACAACTATCACATAATTGTGAATGCAATACTTTTTCACCTATTGGGTCACAATTATCACATAAGTTTCATAATGAATAAAACCATTAAGTAAAACACCTAGCAGAAACTGATGCCTATCACATCTTTTATGGCTAATAATGGCCAATTTTCTTCCCTAATTCCCCTCCATTTATCTCCTTCCTTAATGCTCCTCCTTTTTTACATGTGCATATGGCACGAATAGATGGAATTTTTAGGGGGAAATTGTGCAAAAGTAATGTGCTACTGCCACTGGAGGAAGATATTTTAAAAAAAATTATCTAACGAGGATCTTTCCAAAGTGTCCATCAATATAATACTGAGGAAGGATTTTTAAGGCACATATCGTTCACCAGACAAACTATTGAACATGGAGATTTAGAATAGGCCAGTACTGAAATGTTTGGCATGAGTGAAAATCAAAAACTAACAAAGAGCATCTATTTAGACAAAACATAAAGACTGGCACTTTTCCCCATCCAGACCATATTTTTAAAAGTTTTATCTGAATTAAGAATCTGCTACTGGTTCTGAAATCAGTAGGAGTGGAAAAAAAAATCATATCTAGCAAATAGAAAAAGATCTATTTTTTTTTTCAGGCCTCTGCTTCACTCTGTAAGGGGGACTCCATTTTCATGCCTCGGAAATTGCATAAGCATTGGATAAAATGAAAGCGGAGAGGCATCTGAGTTGGAACTGAATGCTTGCCTTCCTGGTAAGGAAGGGAGGTGCAGCTGGCAGCGAGGCACGTGATCATGCCAGTATTTAAGTGGTTCCAGCCATGTGAATGTCTGTCTGTAAGAAACACGACCAAGGGGATAGAATGGAGAATGCCCCCAAAGTAAACATGCGGAAAGGGCTGTGCGTATGTCTGCGTAAAGTAAGACTGTCCTGTCGCCCTAATGAGTATATCCTGCATGCATGCACACAAGCATGCACATCTTGAATATATGCAAACATCCACATCTCACCAACCGCACACGTTCTCTATGTATATAAATGAGAGTGCCTATCTTGTCTATATGCAAACATCCATATCACACTAACTGCATGTATTCTCGGTGCATACAAACAAGACTGTGCATTGACACAATCCTATATCAAGCAGATCCCACAAATGAAAGAAACGCAATTGATTTGAAACTGGTTTTGGGGACTAATACCTCGAGTTGGAACCCAAATGCTTACTTTGTATTTTTGTATTTTTGTTTTCTCTGTCATCTACAGGTTAAGACATGAGTTGATGACCAGATAGATCAGTTAACTAAGGATGAGCTCTCTGCCTGTGTTTTCACATTAGGTATTCTATATACATCCTGTGACAGGCCATGATCTTCGTGTTCTGAAAACTGCTTTGATCTTGTGTACTGAGTAGTATGAGGTGTATTAAAAGCCTAGATTTTTAACTTTTGTAGCAAAAATCCTTAACTGATACAGACAGGCATGTACTAGGTAGTACTCAGTAGCAGACTGTTCTGTTGTTTATCAGAGTCTATCATATTTACCATGTTGGTTTATAGATATAGTCTATCAGTGGGATTTCCTTTAGACATATTTGGCTTGAGTTGGTAAAAGCTTCCCCCTCTTATTTGAATATCTCTAATCTATGTATACACATCTGTGTGTATGTGCAATTACTTTTAAATGTTTAACATTTGAAGACTGTCTATGTTTCTTACTAATACTTTGTAGTTTTATTTACCATGTCTCTCAAAGGGTCAAGTACCATAATGCCATATC
Source organism: Myrmecophaga tridactyla (assembly GCA_004026745.1). NCBI lineage: Eukaryota > Metazoa > Chordata > Mammalia > Pilosa > Myrmecophagidae > Myrmecophaga > Myrmecophaga tridactyla. The sequence continues at coordinate 15,036 of PVIY010021785.1, forward strand.
ACAGCAGCTTACATATAAAAAGAAATGTATTAGTGCCTGTGGTTGGGATTCAGGCTTCGCTGTATCCAGGAGTTCAGAGACAGTTGCCAAGCCTCTCTATTTTTTTTTTTCTCATTCTCTTTGCTTAGCTTCTTTTGCATTGGCTTCAATCTTAGGCAGCTTTTCTCCATGAGCTTAAAAGAGAGTTCTCAGCACCTCCCAGTTTACATCTTCCAGAAAATTAGCAATCTCAGCGAAAAGAGAGTGGCATTCTCTCCCCCAGCAGTAGATTAGTCCTTGAATTGAGATATTTGGCCCTGCAGTCATGTGTCCACTCGAGATGAGTCATTATTTCTCGGGGCATGGGGAATTAGGCTCACCCTGTGTTGGTGAACATGGTGGGCCTCTGGAGCAGACTGCCTGGATTCAAATCCCTGCACAGCCACATGGTACTAAAAAGATCCAGCAAGCCATCTAACTTTCTATGTCTAAGCTTCTTTATTTGTAAAATGGACAACAATAATACCTACCCGATAGTGTTGTTTTGAGAATTAAATGAGCCATTGTTTGCACAGGATTTAGAATAGTGCCTAGCATATAGTGGGCGGTACAGAGTATCCAACAATTAACAGAGTCACAGGTCTCAGGGTCCCCAAAGGAGCACAGGACATTGGACAGAGGCAGTTCCTAAAATGAAAAAATACAGGATATACCTACAAATAATGCCCACTCAAATTTCTTGTTGTTAATTTAATGAACATGCAGTTAGATAAAGATGCTATTTTTCTGTGCATTTTAGAGATGAGAGTGCTGAATCTAAGAAGTGTAAGCAATGTGACAAGAGTCACTAAATTGCCAAGTGGAAGCATTGGCATTTGAACCCAAGTCTGCTGGAAGCAGACTCCATGCTCCAAACACTACATTAAACTACTCATATCCTTGCAGGTTTATAACTAATTACTCAATGAAAGTGACGTCTGACAACAACAGCTTCTCTCTCCTTCTTGGCGCCGACTTAATTCCAGTGAGCAGAACTGGATTACTTTGGATTCTCACAGTCCATTGCAGCACAGACCCTCAAACAATCACTGCCCTGGCATCACTTTAGGACAAACTGTCTATGATTGTTTCATCTTCAAGAAAACCAAGCTTTATAGCAAATAGCAAAAACAATGAGAATCCCAAATGGTAGTGTAACTGGAGTTCCACCAACACCAGAGCCGAGCTCTGCTCCAGGTTCAGAGTCTCGCCACAAGAAAGAATTCAAGGATGTGAGATGAAGTGAAAGCAAACAGCAAGGTTTTATTGAAGGGAGGGTACATGCTAAGGGGATTAGCACAGACAAACTCAAGAGAGAGTCACATACTGGATGGATACTGTCAGTTGGTTTTATAGGGGCTTTAGCCACAGAATTCCTTTTTGAAATTTTTGCCCCTTGATTGTTAGTTCATATTGTTTAAAAAGACTTGATTACCGCCTGCACTTCTGGCTTCCTTTTTAGTGCATATCACGTTTCAAAGAGTTCTTTCTGTTGGCCTGAGAGGAAACTGGTTTGCTGCTTTTGCAGCTGGAGCTAGTAATGAAGTCATATCTTAATTCATCCTGGGATGCTGGTGGTGAAACTTTTTCTTTCAGGACGGGGTGGAGGACTAGTGCCCGTAGCTCAGATTCCCTATTTCACCCTGCTCCAGTAGTTGATCATTTGCTGTGTGGTCTACTGATATGATTGCTTCCCTTTCACCCCATTAGTGAGGAAAGACTTCCCACCCTAGGGTTATGGGATGGCTGAGCACACAATGCCTGCATTGGATGGATGAGCCGGACGGCAGTTTATTAGTCATATATACTTCCAGCTTGTGGTTGGAGGGCACCCCAGGTCTGGGGAGGAGGTCCACATAGGGGCTGTACTTGGGAAGAGAGTGAAAACTCAGGGGTGGTGGGAAGTGGGCTTTCCAATAATGAGAGGGTGGGTGCCCCTGGCTCCCACAGGAGGATGTGATTGGCTTGTCTGAACAATTCCATGGACTGGCAGGGAACTGAGACCCTGGGACAACTCGGGGATAAGCAGGAACTGTACCTGGTCTCTTAGATAAGGAGGCTTGTTTGATTAGGGGACCTTATTTTGGGGAGCAGAGGAGGGAGGGGAACTTGAAATTAGGCTCCCAGGCCCTCCTGGTGTTCCCCAGATGTCAAGACAAGTTGATAATATTGGGTCTCAATGTAGGTCTTAGCTCACATCCAAACATCTTCTACAGTTCAGTCTAACAATGTGGAAAGAAAGTGATGTTGCATGAAAAGTTCAAATTCTGTGAGATACCTGAAAGTAAATAACATCATATGAATCTACATTGGAAGATTTAGGTTAGACATTAGATCTTAGCTCAGAACTGCACATTTCCAAGTAAAGCTATTATTTAAACAGGAATACTTCTGAAGTGAGGTAAGACCATAAGATACAGATAAAAATGGTCCCATTATTATAAAAACAGTATGGCCAAGATGTAGACGTTCTAACATACTACTCTAAAATGAATTTCTGGAATCAAGAGGGAAGACTCACATTGTAAATCAAACAGAATCTTAATTCCTTGAGTTTTGTTAGCAAAGCTACTGAACTTGAGAATGGCGCCACCCATGAAGTTGGTAGAGAGGGCAGGGAGCCTTTTGCTCTAAAAATGATACCGTGAACTGCTGTACTTACATGAAATGTGGGCTTGTTTCTGCCTGAGGTGATTTTTTGTTTTTTAGGGTAAATAATACATTAAGAAATTATCCCTACTTTCTTTCAGGCCAAGGGCCAAACACCAAATGTCGGGAAGCAGGACCTCTGTCCCGCCCATGACATTGCTCTCGGGATTCGCGTCGTATCGTTGTTGGGGCTGCTTCCCTGCCTCGCCGAAGTTCATCTCCGGGCTAGAAATGAGGCAGAGCATATTTTAGTGAGGATCAGCTGAGGAAGACGTCCAGTCGCTCCCCCCCAGCTGTCCCAGGGGCACCCATCTAAGTAGCCTCCTTCGCCTCTTTCTCAGCGTCTCCTTCAGTGTGGCATTATAGGAGGAATAATCAAACCCTATCAGAAACCCCAGATGTACTACTAGTATCTCTTTTCCTTCCGAGGAATAACCTTTTAACCACCCCACAGTGTCAGGATTGGCCTCAAGATTTGCTTTGCAGCCAACCGGTGGGGTTCTGTGTCATCATTGATCCGACTCCGTGTACCTGAGCCACATACCTTAGTCATTCTAGAACTCTCTTTAGATGTTCCCGGGGCAGGGACTCTGCCCGTCTTTTAAAGTCTGGGCACTCCTTTGGTACCCAACGGATATATTATTAAACATATTCTTAAAAATAGGTGGTTAAATTGGTTACAATTCTTTCTTTGCAAGCGAAGAAGGAGCCAACTTGGGGTAACTCAAGCAGAAGGTCATATATTCTATGGAGATTGGTGGGAGGGGGTTCCTGGAATTGAGGGAAAGCTGGGAGCCCATCGAGGGATGGTCTAGGACAGCAGCCCAGCGTGATGGGAAGGGGGAATCTCAGCGGGCTCTCTTCAGAAAAAGGCTAGGAAAAAAGCAGCCTCTTAAATGCAATGGAACACAAGCTATTTTCAGTTGTTTGTGTTTTATTCCATAGGAGGTGTCTGATTGGTCTTTCTTGGCTTAACTGGCCACCAAATAGAGTCCATCCAATGTGAAAATGAAATTCCAATTTTTAAAAAGTAGAGTATTGTTAGGAAAGAGAAACTGTGCCAGAAAGACATGAGGTGAAATAAACAAGCAAGAAATGACTGCTACATTTGGTATTATTTTTTTTTTCATTCTCAACTCAAAGCATATAGTGCTCTGAGAAATATTATTTGCATGACAAGACTGAAGTCACATCCTTAGCAGAAGTCCAAGGAACTTTGACCTCCCTTTGTTGGTTGTTTTTCAGTATCGGCATGAGCTGAGATCGCATCAATATATTTCTATGTCTCAATTTTAGTTCAAAGCTCAGAAACAGTTAACTTGGCCCTGCAATTGATTAGATTTAAATTGTTACTCATCATGGGCGTCAGTAGAAACCATTCCAATTAAGGCAATTTTTATCAGGAGCTGAAGATTTCTTTTTCATGTATTAAAATAAACAAATGTGACCGGAATAAAAGCATCAGACTGTGAGTTCAACCTTTATTTTCTACTATTTCAGCCAGTCTTACCCAGATGGTCAACCAGATTTCGACTGGTTTGGGGGGTCACCTGTACATGTCTGCTGGTTGACTGGCTTTCTCCTGGGGGCAGGGGGTGACTAGGGCAGGTGACACTCAGCAGCCTGTCCTGGGCTGATTCAGCGTCGGGGTTCCACCTGGGGAGCTGCAGAGCTGCTTGAGACCTCGCCTTGGGGCTGCACAGTGGCAAATGTACCATGTTCCACTGTGCGGAGGCCCTAGGCCAGCCGGCTGCAGCAGGTACCCCGCCAACGGGAAGAGCTGCAAAGAATTTACCTACCGCGACCACCAGAGGTACCTGGACACGCAGCCACAAGCCTTTATTTGGCACAGGCATCTGCAGGTTGGCTGGGAACTGGCCTGTTTTCTGCTGGAGGGCAGGCTGGGCATGGCCCTACTGCACCTCCTTCTTGTCTTCCTTGGACCAGTGAGGTAGCTGCGTCCTGTCTTCTCACGGGGCTGGCAGAGGCACGCGAGGGCACTTAGGAACATGACGATGCCTCTGATGACAGCCAGGCGTTCTGTGACTCTCCAAGCTGTTCCCACCAGCTCCCGTGCCCTCCCTCCGTGCCTCCCTTCTGTCCTGCTTTTTCAGAAAATAGAATTTCAAGTAGTAAATTTAATCAGCGGGCTACACGGCACTATACATTTCCTTTCCATCACATTCACTTTCAATGTGTCAGTGTTATTTATAAAACTAATTAGTTGTCACCACTTCTATCCATTCTCCTACATTTAGGCTCAACCTCTTTGGGAAGCCTTTCCTCCGTCTCTAGCTTCTGTGTACCTCTAGGCCTGCTACATTCTACATTCCTCAGAGACAACAGCAAAGTCATACAGTATCCATCCATTTGTGTCTGACTTATTTCCCTCAGCATTATGTCCTCAGGTTTCCTCTATGTTGTCACATGCTTCACGACCTCTCTTCATCTTACTGAAGCTTAATATTTCGTCGTGTGTATATACAATATTTTGTTAATCTACTCTTCTGTTGGTGGGCACTTGGATTGTTTCCACATTTAGGCAATTGTGAATAGAGCTGCTACGAACATCGGTGTGCAAATGTCTGTTCGTGTCACTGCCCTCGGCTCTTCTGGGTATATACCGATTATTGGTATTGCCGGGTCACAGGGCAACTCAACATTTAGTTTTCTGAGGAACTGCCTGCCAAACTGTCTTCCACAGCTGCTGCATCATTATACATTCCCACCAACGGCGAATAAGTGTTGCTGTTTCTCCACATTCTCCCCAAGATTTGTAGTTGTCTGTTCATTTAATAGCAGCCATTCTTATAGGTGAGAGGTGGTATCTCATTGTTGTCTTCATTTGCATTTCCCTTATAGCTAATGAAAATGAGCACCTCTTCATGTGATTTTTTTTTAAAAACTTTTTTTTTATTGTATAATATGACATATAAACAAAGCAAAGAAAGAAAAAAGCAATACTTTTCAAAGCACTCTTTAACAAGCAGTTACAGGACAGGATCCCAGAGGTTTTTATGGGTCACCATATCATATTCTCAGATTTTTCCTTCTAGTTGCTCCAGAGCATTGGAGAATAGAAGGAAAAAATATATACTTTATGGTCACTTTAAAAAAATTTTTTGTGAAAATAATATATATACAAAAAAGCAATAAATGTCAAAGCACAGCACAGCAATTAGTTGTAGAACGGATTTCAGAGTTTGATATGGGTTGCAATTCCACAGTTTTAGGTTTTCACTTCTAGCTGCGCTAGGTTACTGGAGACAAAAGAAATATCAATATAATGATTCAGCAATCATTTTCATTTGTTAAACCCTACCTTCTCTGTAGAACTCCACCATCACCTTTGATCTTCTTCCACTCTTTAGGGGGATTTGGGCTATGACCATTCTAACTTTTTCATGTTGGAAGGGGCTGTTGATAATAAGGGGTCAGGAGATGGAACAAGCTGATGTTCTGGAAAGGTTGGGCCTTCTTGGTTTCAGGATTTATCTGGTCCAGGGACCCATCTGGAGGTTGTAGATTTCTGGAAAGTTACCCTAGTACATGTAACCTTTGTAGAATCTCATATATTGCCCTAGGAGTTCTTTATGATTGGCTGGAATGGTTTTGCTTGGGATTTGGCAAGTTATGATAAGTAGCAATGTCTAACTGAAGCTCATCATATAAGAGTGACCTCCAGAGTAGCCTCTCAACTCTATTTGAACTCTCTCTGCCACCAATACCTTATCTTTTAAACTTCTTTTCCCCATTCTGGTCAGGAAGGCGTTGTTGATCCCAGGGTACCAGGGCCGGACTCATCCCTGGGAGTCATCTCCCACATCACCAGGGAGACTTTCACCCCTGGATGTCATGTCCCATGTGGCGGGGAGGGCAACAATTTCACTTGCAAAGTTGGGCTTAGAGAGAGTGAGGCCACATCTGAGCAACAAAAGAGGTCCTCCAGAAGTAAGCTTCTATGCTATATATATAAGCTTCATAAGAGTAAGCTTCAAAATTAAGGGCTTGGCTTATTGATGGGTGTTCCTAATGTTTGACTACAGTATCGGGTTTCCCTGGTGGTAAAGTTTTGTAGTTCCATATTTTTTCTCCTATCCCTCAAGGGACTTTGCCAATACTTTTTGATTATCTGTTTAATATGTTCTGGGCTGTATCCAGGAATTACATTAAGCTATACAGGATTAAAGGCCCTCATTCTTATTCTGGGTTCCCTGTGTTTCAGTTGCTCAAATGAGCTATCCAGGTTGTGTTAGATTATCTGCTACAGAAAATTTAGGTTTTGGACAAAATAAATATTTCTTTCTTTGGTCTCAAAGAGTAGATGAGGTTCTAAAATGTAGATACTGTCTTCCTTACCCCTGTGTTCTGAATTATCTTAATCCAGACCCCATCGGCTTCATTCTTCTCTCTGAATACCAGGTTATACATGCATAAAACAGCCTCTCAAAATCCAGGAATAATGTTACCACTCTGGAGTAAATTTGACTGCTACAAGAGCTTACAACCTAGGCCCCTGTTTTCTGATAAGTGTTTTCTGAATGAGACCATGCAATAATTGTTCTTTTGTATCTGACTTATTTAGCCTCACCAAATGTCTCACAGGTTCATGCCCAATGTTGCATGCCTCACAACTTCATTCCTTTTTGTAGCAGTACCGTATTTGATCATATGTACACACCATCATTCGCTAATCTACTTCTCAGTCAGTGCATCCTTCAGCCACCTGCATTCATCAGGTATCATGTCCAAAGTCCACAGTCCATCAACAGTCTCCATTTTAGATAATTTCATTGTTCACACGAGAAAGATACCCAATAAACACACCCTTACCAAATAGGTAATCTAAACTACCCCTTAACTCTTGTCTCTCCCCTCATTATTTACCTCTGCTGTTGCTCTGGTACTGCTGATGTTTCCTGTTAAACATAGCTCATAGCATGCACTAGCAGCTTCCCCCTGTACCCTGGACTTAAACACTCTGTACAAGAATCATATCTTCGAAGTAGTTCATGAAAGAACTTATTTATATTTGTAGTGTCAATCAGTGGGACACATAGTCTACACAACTCCTTTCAATCATGTTTACCTTCAATATGGTTATATTACTTATAGACCCACTAGTAAATTGCCTTCACTTCTATCTAGTCTCTTACATTAGTTAACCATTCACCCATCTCTAGCATCTATGTATATCTGTGTCCCCTATATTATGTATTATAAGTCTCCGACTGTTTTTAAATAAAAGTAGAGTCATATAGTATCTATCCTTTTCTGTCTTGCTTATTTCACTCAACGGGATATCCTCAAGGCTCACCCATCTTGTCGTGTGTCAGCACTTCATTTTGGCCTTACCGCTGCATAATATTCCATTGTGTGTTTACAGCATATTTTGTTAATCCATTCATCTGTTGATGGGCCCTTGGATTATTTCCAACTTTTAGTGATTGTGAATAATGCTGCTATGAACATTGGTGGGCAAATGTCTGTTTGTATCATTTCTTTCAGCTCTTCTGGGTATATAGTGAGTACTGCCATTGCTGGGTCATAGGGAAAATCGATATTTAGTTTCTTAAGGAACCACCAAACACTCTTTCATAGCAGCTGTACCATTTACATTCCCACCAGCAGTGAATAAGTGTTGCTATTTCTCCACATTCTCTCCAACATTTGTAGTTGTCTGCTTGTCAATAGCAGCCATTCTTATAGGTGTGAGATGGTATCTCATTGTAGTCTTGATCTGCATTTCCATTATAGCTAATGAAAATGAGCATCTCTTCATGTGCTTTTGAGCCATCTGTATTTGCTCTTCAAAAAAATGCCTATTCATGTCTTTAGTCCATTTTATAATTGGATTGCATGTTCTTTTGTTGTTGAGTGGTATGCTTTCTTTCTGTATACAGAATATCAAACCTTTGTCTGATGTGTGATTTCCAAATAGTTTCTCCCATTGAGTTGGCTGCCCCTTCAACTTTTTGACAAAGTCTTTTGAGGTGCAGAAGGATTTGATTTTGAGGACTTCCCATTTATCTATTTTTCCTTTTGTTGCTTGTGCTTTGGGTGTAAAGTTTAGGAAGCTACCTTCTATTACTAGTTCTTGAAGATGTTTCCCTCTATTTTCTTCTAGAGGCTTTATGGTCCTAGTTCTTATAATTAGGTGTTTGATCAACTTTGAGTTAATTTTTGTATAGTGTGTGAGGTAAGGATCCTCTTTCATTCTTTTGGCAGCTGATATCCAGTTCTTCCATGCCCATATTATTGAAAAGACTATTTTGTCCCATCAGTAGATTTGGGGACCTTGTCAAAAATCATTTGACCATAGATTCGGTGGTCTATTTCTACACTCTCAACTCAATTTCATTGGTCAGTACTTCTGTCTTTGTGCCAGTACCGTGCTGATTTTAAAACTTATTTAAAGTTTTAAAATCAAGAAATGTTAATCCTCCCACTTTGTTCTACTTTTTTAGGATGCTTTTAGCTATTTGGGGTCTCTTTCCCTTCCAGATGAGTTGGTAACTAGCTCTTCCAAGTCTTCAAAGTAGGTTGTTGGAATTTTGATTGGTACTGCATTGACTCTAAATATCAATTTGGGTAGAACTGACATCTTAACTATATTTAACCTTCCTATTGATAAACCAGGAATGTCTTTCCACCTTTTTAGATCTTTGATTTCTTTTAGCATTGTTACATAGTTTTTTTGTATACAAGTCCTTTATGTTCCCAGTTAAGTACATTCCTGGTATTTCATTCTTTCAGTTGCTGTTTTGAATGGATTTTTTCCTTAACTGACTCCTCAGGTAGGTCATTGCTTGTGTATAGAACCTTACTGATTTTTGAACATTAGTTTTATATCCCCCACTTTGCTGAATTTGCTTATTATTTCAAGTAATGTTGTAGATTTCTCTGGATTTTCCAAGTATAGTATCATGTCATCTGCAAATAATGAAACTTTTACTTCTTCCTTTCCAGTTTGGATGACTTTTATTTCTTTATCCTGCCTGATTCCTGTAGCTAGAACGTCTAGTAAAATGTTGAATAATAGTAGTGACAGACGGCATCCTTGTCTCACTTCTGATCTTAGGGGGAAAGCTTTCAATCTCTCTCCATTGAGTACGGTGCTGGCTGTAGTTTTTTCGTATATGCCCTTTATAATATTGAGGAAGTTGCCTTTGATTCTTATCTTTTGAAGTGTCTTAATCAGAAAAGGACGTTGAATTTTTGTTGAGTGCTTTTCAGCATCAATCAAGATGACATGTTATTTTTCCATTTCAGTTTTTAATGTGCTGTATTACATTAATTGATTTTCTTGTGTTGAACCATCCTTGCATTCCTGGTATAAACCTACTTGGTCATGGTATATAAGTCTTTGAATGTGTTGTTGGATTCAATTTGCTAGTATTTTGTTGAGAATTTTTGTATGTATGTTCATTAGGGAGATTGGCTTGTAGTTTTCCTTTCTTATAGCATCTTTATCCAGTTTGGGTATTAAAGTAATGTGAACTTTATAAAATGAGTTGGGTAGTGGTCTTTTTTCCTCAATTTTTTAGAAAGGTTTGAGCAGGATTGGTGTTATTTCTTTTTGGAATGTTTGATAAAATTCCCTTGTGAAACCATCTGGCCCTGGGCTTTTCTTTGTAGGAAGATTTTTGATGACTGATTGATCTCTTTCCTTGTGATTGGTTTGTTGAGATCTTCTATTTCTTCCTGAGTCAGTGTAGCTTGTTTGTGTGTTCCCAGGAATTTGTTCATTTCACCTAAGTTGTCTAGTTTGTTGGCATATAGTTGTTCATAGTATCCTCTTGTGATTTCTCTTATTTCTTCAGGATCTGTGGTAATGACCCCTCTCTCATTTCTGATTTTGTTTATTTGCATTCTCTCTTTTTTTTTCTGTCACCCTTGCTAGTGGTACATTGATTTTCTCAAAGAACCAAATTTTGGTTTTATTGACTCTTTTTATTATTCTTTTGTTCTTCCATTAATTTACAGTCTGCTTTAATCTTTATTATTTCTCTTCTTCTATTTGCTTTGGGGTTCACTTGCTGTTCTTTCTCAAGTTCCAGGTGACTGGTTAAGTCCTCAATTTTTGCTGTCTTGTTTTTTTAATATAGGTATTTAGGGCAATAAATTTCCCTTGCAGCTCAGCCTTTGCTGCATCCCATGAGGTCTGATATGTTACAATCTCGTTTTCATTTGTCTCCAGACAGTTACTGATTTCTCTAGCAATTTCTTCTTTGACCCACTGGTTGTTTAAGAGTGTGTTATTTTAATCTCTATATATTTATGAAAGTTCTCAATCTTTGGTAGTACTGATATCCAATTTCATTCCATTGTGATCAAAGAAGGTGCTTTGCATAATTTTGATATTTTTAAATGTATGAAGACCTGTTTTGTGCCCCAGTATATGGTCTGTCCTGGAGAATGTTCCATAAGCATTAGAGAAGAATGTATATCCTTGTCTCTTGGGGTACAATGACCTACCTATGTCTGTTAGGTCTAATTAATTTATCAAACTGTTTAACTCCCCCTTTTCCTTGTAGATTCTTTGTGTGGTTGTTCTAGCTATAGAGAGTGGTGTATCGAAGTCTCCTCCTATTATTATTAAAACATCTATTGCTCCTTTCAGTTTTGCCAATGTCTTTCTCATGTACTTTGAAGGCCCTTCATTGGGAGCATAAACATTTATGATTGTTATTTTTTCTTGATGTATTGCCCCTTTTATTAATGTATAGTGTCCTTCTTTGTCTCTTAGGATGTCTTTACATTTAAAGTCTATTTTATGTGATATTATTATAGCTATTTCTGCGTTCTTTTGGTTACAACTTGCATGGAACATCTTTTTCCATCTTTTGACTTTCAATCTGTTTGTATCTTTGTGTCTAAGATGAATCTCTTGTAAGCAGCATATAGCTATATTATATTTCTTAATCTATTCTGCCAATCTGTATCTTTTAATTGGTATGTTTAGTCTGTTCACATTAAAAGTTATTACTGAAAAGGCATTTCTTGAATCCACCATCTTATCCTTTGGATTTTGTTTGTCAGACCTATATATTCTTTTCCCTCTATTTCTTTATATCCTTTAAGTTATCCTTACTGGTACTCTTCAATTCTGCGGCCTCCTCCAGATCCCCCTCTCCTGTCTTTTTTTCTACTGGCAGAACTCCCTTTAGTATTTCTTGTCTGGCCAGTCTCTTATTGACAGATTATTTCAGGATTTGTTGGTCTGTGAAAAATTTAATCTATTTCTCAGTTTTGAAAGATAATTTGGTTGTGAACAGGAGTATTCACTGGAAATCTTTCTTTTTCATGATCTTAAATATATCATACCAATGCTTTCTTGCCTCCATAGTGCCCACTGAGTAGTCTGAACTCAGTTTTATGTGGTTTCCCTTGTATGTAGTACATTGTTTTTCTCCTGCCATTTAAGGATTTTCTGCTTCTCTTCAATATTTGACTCATTAGTATGTCTTGGGGAAGGCCTATTTGGATTTGTTCTATTTGGAGTTCATTGGGCTTCATTGATTTGCATATTTATGTCCTGTATAAGGGTTGGGAAATTTTCCCCCATTATATCCTCAACTAATTTTCCTAGCCCTTTACTCCTCTCTTCTCCTTCTGGGATGCTGAAGATTCTTATATATGTCTGCTTTGTTTTGTCCATCATTTCCCTGAGCACCAATTCAAAATTTTCCATCTATTTTGCCATTTGCTGTTTTGAGTATTCAAAATCAGTTGTCCTGTCCTCTAGGTCACTTATTTCCTTCTGCCTCTTCAAATCTGCTGTTGTGTGTCTCTGGTATGTATTTCATTTGATCTATAGCACCTTTAATGTCTGTGATATCTGCTGTTTTTCTTTTTGTTTTTTCAAATTCCTCTTTATGCTCTTCTATTGTCCTCTTGATCTCCTTTATGTCATTAGCCACCCCATTTATTTTATTTAGTAGTATATATGAACACCTTTGGTTAGTTGTTCCACAGTCTGCCTCTCCTCTGGCATTTTAATTTGGTTATTAGGCTGGGCTGTATCTGTCTGCATCTTGATTAGCTTAGCGATCTTCTGTTTTCTTCAAGGCATGTAAATATCTCGATAGGTTTACATTGGAAGCTGGTTTCCTCCAGTGGTCTAAAGCTTTGTATCTGCAGGATGGGTATGGAGCAGAATGTGGGGTGTGGGGTACATCGCAACAGTGCAGTGAGGCATTCCAGCACAGGTACAGGCACAGGTTGTGGATGCTATGCTGGTGCCTGTGAGCATTGGGTATGGGTTGTGGGGTCATAGAGATGTGGTACAGGGGCCATGGGTATTGGGGTGTAGCTCAGGCAGATGTTGGAGGGCAGGAGCAGGGAGGAAGAGTGCTGTGGGAGGGAGACGAGGAGGCTGTGTGGATGCATGGGGTCTCGAGCAGGTAGGATTGGGTGGGCACCTGGAGCATGAGTGGGGGTCGTGGGTATCAGGGTGTAAGTTAGGTGATTCAGAGGTTGGGGCATGGGGTACAGGGCATGGGTGTGTCTTTGTGCAGGGGGAGGGGTCTTTGACATCCTTAGTTAGGCTTATTCTTAGATACCTAATTCTTTTGGTCACAATTTTGAGTGGATTTTTTCCCATTTATTGTCCCCTCAGGTCATCGTTTGTGTATAGAAACATTACTGATTTTTGTACATTAATCTTGTATCCTGCCACTTGCTGAATTTGTTTATTAGCTAAAGTCGTTTTGCCATAGATTTCTCAGGATTTTCTAAGTATAGGGTCATTTCATTGGCAAATGATATAAGTTTTACTTCTTCCTTTCCAGTTTGGATGACTTTTATTTCTTTCTCCTGTCTAATTGCTCCAGCTATGACTTCTAGTACAATGTTGAATTATAGTGGTAATAGTGGACATCCTTGTCTCATTTCCAATCTTAGGGGAATATTTCAGTTTCTCACCATTAGGTATAATGCTGGCTATGGGATTTTCATATATGCCCTTTATGATATTGAGAAAGTTTCCTTCAATTCCTAACTTTTAAAGTGCTAAATGCTTTTTCAACATCAATTGATATGATCATGTGATTTTTCCCTTTCTATTTGTTGATGCACCGTATTACGTTGATTGATTTTCTTGTGTTGAATCACCCTTGCATTCCTGGTATAAACCCCACTTGCTCATGATGTATAATTCTTTTAATGTGTCATTGGACTCAATTTGCTAGTATTTTGTTGAGAATTTTTGCATCCATGTTCATTAGGGAGATTGGTCTGTAGTTTTCCATTCTTGTAGTGACTTTATCTGGTTTTGATATCAGAGTGATGTTAGCTTCATAAAATGAGTTAGATAGCATTCCATTTTCCTCCATTGTTTGAAGTGTGAGCAGGATTGGTGTTAGTTCCTTTTGGAATGTTTGATAAAATTCACCTGTGAAGCTGTCTGGTTTTGGGCTTTTTTTTGTGGGAAGATTTTGATGACTGACTGAATCTCTTTGCTTGTAATTACTTTGTTGAGATCTATTTCTTCTTGGGTTAGTATAGGTAATTCATGTGTTTCTAGGAATTTGTCCATTTCATCTAAGTTGTCTAGTGTATTGGCCTACAGTTGTTCATAGTATTCTCTTATGCTTTTTAAAATTTCTTCATGATCTGTCACTTCTAATTTTATTTGCACCCTCTCTTTTTTTTTCTTGTTAGGGTAGCTAGGGGTCCATCCATTTTATTGATTTTTCTCAAAAAAAAAAAGAACAAAACAACTTTTGTTTATGTTGACTCTATTGTTTTATTCTTCTCTGTTTTGTTTATTTCTGCTCTAATCTTTTTTATTTCTCTTCTTCTGTTTAATTGGGGTTAGTTTGCTGCTGTTTCTCTAAGTTCTCCTGGTGCGCATTTAGATCCTCAGGTTTTGATTGTTCTTGTTTTTTAATATAGGCATTTAGTGCAATACATTTTCCCTTTCAGCACTGCCTTGGCCACATCCATTACTTTCTATGTGTGTATTCTCATTATCATTCATCTCCAGATATTTATTTATTTATATAGCAATTTCTTCCTTGACTCACTGATTATTTAACAGTGTTGTTTAATCCCCATATACTTGTGAAAGCTCTAGATCTTTGGTAATTATTAATTTCCAGCTTCATTCCATTGTGATCAGATAAAGTGCTTTAGATAATTTCAATCTTAGTAAATTTATGAAGACTCAGTTTGTTTCCCAGCATATGATCTATCCTGGAGAACATGCCATGTGCACTAGAGAAGAATGTATATGTTGATGTTTTGGGGTGTAATAATCTATATATGTCTATTAGTTCTAATTCATTTATTCCATTGTTTAGATTCTTTATTTCCTTGTTGATCCTCTGTCTAGTTGTTGTACCTATAGTAGAGATAGGTGTATTGAAGTCTCTCACTATTATTGTTGAAAGGTCTATAGCTCCCTTCATTTTTGCCAATATTTGCTTCAGGTACTTTGGAGTGCCTTGATTGGGAGTGTACACATTTATGATTGTTATTTAGCCTTGGTGAATTGTCCCTTTTATTAATATGTAGTGTCCTTCTTTATCTCTTATGATCTCTTTACATGTAAAGTCTATGTTATGTGATATTAGTATAGCTACTCCTGCTTTCTTTTGGTTCTAGCTTGCATAGTTTCCATCCTGTCACTTTCAATCTAATGGTATCCTTGTGTCCAAAATGTGTCTCTTGTAAATAGCATATAGATGGATTATGTTTTTTAATTCATTCTGCCAATCTGTATCTTTTAATTGGTGAGTTTAGTCCATTAATGTTCAAAGTAATTAATATAAGAGTATTTATTTAGTCTACCACTTATCTTTTAGTTTTTATTTGCAGGTCTATACATTCCTTTCCTTCATTCACTTTTTATCCTTTAAATTAACATAATTGTTATTCTGCAGTCTGTATCTGCCTCTGATCTCTCTCTCCTATCTTTTTTTTTTTCCAGCTGATAGGAATCCCTTTATCATCTCTTGTAGGGCAGGCTCTCTCAATCTTTGTCTTTGAAGATTTTGCTCTCTCCCTCAATTTTGAAGTAGGAGTTGGCTGGATAAAGAATTCCTGGCTGTAAGTCTGTCTTTCTCATCCAGGATCTTAAATATATTTTACCATTGCCTTCTTGCCTCCTTAATTCCTATTGAGCAGTCTGAAGTCATTCTTATATGTTTTTCCTGGTATGTAGTAGATTGCTTTTCTCATGCTGCCTTTGGGACTTTCTGTTTCTCTTCAACATTGACAGTCTGACTAGTATGTCTTGGAGTGGATCTATTCAGATTTTTTCCATTTGGAGTTTGTTGGGCCTCTTTGATTTGTGTATTTATGTCTTTTGTAAGGGTTGGGAAGTTTTCCTGATTATATCTTCAACTAACTTCCCCAATTCTCTACTCTTCTTTTCTCCTTCTGTAACACCAATGATTCTTATATTTACATGCCTCTTGTTGTCTATCATTTCCCTAATATCTAGTTAGATTTTTTTCTTTCTTGCCATTTTGTGTGCTCTGGTTCATCTAGTTCTGTTCTGTCATCAAGCTCACTTATTCTTCCTTCTGCTTCTTCGAATCTGCTATCATGTGTCGGTAGTATGTTTCTAATTTGACCTACTGTATCTTTCATTTCTGTGAGATCTGCCATTTTTCTATTTACTCTTTCAAAATCTTTAAGCTCTTCTAGTATTTTCCTCATATGCTTTATTTCTTTATAAATATCCTTGAGTAGGTGTTTCATATTCTGTGTCCCATCTGGAATTTTGACTTGGTTGTTTGGCTAGGTCATTTATGCTTGGGTATCCACATCCTTTGTGATTTTCTGCACTGTTTGGGGCATTTGATAATCTTAATATGGTCCTTTTGGAATTTGGTTCCCTTTACTCATCTAAAGTTTCGTATTTACTTGGTTTTGCATTGAACGTTTCCTTTGCGCTTGGTTTGTCAGTTATTCCCCCTCCATACCGAGGGCCAGGTCTCATGTATGGGATATAGTTCAACTTGAGGGTCTATTAGAAGCTAGGCCAGTGTGCACAGGTACTTCAGTGGTAGAATGCCCATCAACCACATGGGAGACCAGGGCTTGATTCCTGGCCCAAGCACCCCCCAAAAAAGAAGAAATGAAAGTATTAATAAACTAAAATAGGAATACTTAAAAAATGAAAAAACAACAGGTACAGCAACAAAACACACCTCAATAGTAGTAGGCCTCCAAGTCCAGAGACACCCCAAGGCATAGTGGGAGTGTACTCATACTTGTGGCCACCAAAGGGAGGGAAAATTTAAGAAAAAAAAATTAATAATAGAAATAACTGAAATAAAAGAGAAGAAAAATAATATATAAAATAAGAAATAAAAATCAATCAACATATAAATTATATATCAAAATAAAACCAATTTTATTACTAATAAAAATATATAGAAAAAATATAATAAAAAAAAAAAGGAAGGGAAAGAGAAAAGAGAACTGCAGCTCGGGGAAGACCCAGACCCAAGCTTAGCATGTGGTCTGGTGAGTAGAACACGAGCTAGATACCGGCTAAAACTCAACTCTTTGGTTGCTCCGCGCACAACCTGCATGGCCATGCATGGCACCTGGCTGCTGTTCACACTTGCCCTGACAAGGACTCGCTCCTCCCCACCTCTAGATGAAAAGGGTAAATCCTACCTGACTCGTATGAAAGTCTCACTGCCGTAATTAAAATGTCTATTCCAAAGTAATAAGAATTCCAAAGCTCATCCATCTTCTGTCCTCTCCCACTTAAGTTTGAGCCAGGTTTAAGGTACAGCTAGTGGAGTGGTCAGTTTTCAAAAAGCTTTCTTTTTTTTTCTTTAATTAAAGAAGTTGTAGGTTTGCAGGAAAGTAATGCAGAAATACAGAGTTTCCATATACTCCCCTCACATATGCCGCTTTTCCTATTACTTGTACAAGTGTGGTAATGATGCCATATTTGATGAAACCATATATTATAATTATACTATTAACTGTAATCCATAGCCTATGTAATGATTCACCATTTGTGTTGTGGTCCTGTGGGTTTTTAAAAAATATTCTTGGAATATCTATGAACCTAAGATTTCCCCTTTTAGCCGCATTCAAATGCACCAGTCAGTGTGAATGGCACTGATGGTGCCAGGCCACCTTCACTCCCATCCAGTACCAAATCCTGTCCCTCACTCCAAACCGTGGTCAGCCTCGATTCTCTCTCTCCGTGAGATTTTCTCCTCCTCCCCGCTCTCTCCCACTTATTTGCTGCCTTTGTGACTTCTCCAGGGTCAGGCCCGGGAGCAGAGGGGGTCAGAGGAAGGGCCTGGCCTCACATGGGCAGTGGGATGGTGACCGGTCCTTGCTCCCACGGGGCCTTGCTGGCTCCTTGGACGTTGCCCACTGCTCTTCTCGCTGTGGCGTTGGCCCTGCTCTCTGTCTACCCTCCCTTCTGCCCCCAACCCCGAGCTTCCTGTGGCCTCTCCACAGAGACTCCATTTGCTCCAGTTCCTTTGCCCTCCGGCCAGGCCATTTCCTTGGATGGCATCTGTTCTGGATGCCCCAGGCCACGTCCACCTCACAGAGACCATGCGCGATGCCCCAAATGCACACGCTGGCTGCAGCCCTTGGTGGAAGCGCAGCTCACACCCTGCCGCCACGTGTCACTTTCCTCTTCCCTGCGCCACCAGGCAGGGAGTTACAACCCAACTCTCACCGTTAGGATTCCCAGTGATGTGTGATGTCATATCCTTATTTTACTCTTTATAGCAGATGGTCAAGTGTTTTCTCTCTCTCTTGCTGTTCACACACGCACACAAATTTAGAGCAGTGCATTTATGTGTATATAGAGAAGCAGAAGGATTAAATACCAGGAGCATGGAAATGTCTATGCAAAAAGGGAAAAGAGGAGTTAATTTTGATTTTCTTGTCCCAGCAACATCTTTACTTTTGCTTTCATCGCCCAACCCAAAAGGCAGAGGGGGCAGCCATCTCCATTCAGTCCCCGTGAAGGCAGAGGCTGCTCGAACACAATCAGTCATGAGATGTGCAAAATGATGGATGACCAAAGCAAGATGGTAATTGAACGTTTCTGTCAATAGAAGCCAAACTTATCTGTAAAGACAGCCCTGGTCTTACATCGAATCAGAATGCCCATATTAAATGTTAAAGACACAGAACGACATGTGTACTCCCTTTTCCAGCTGGACAGCATGCTGCCGAGCCGGTGGGATCACCTGGAGGTGGCTTCCTTCATCTCAGTTTTAGCACACCTGGTGAGGCTCCCCACCTCCCCCTGTCTGGTGGAGGCAGGAACTCTGCTGCTGGGCCCGCATCTAGAGGGATCAAGTAGATCATCTGGGGGATTCCTTTGTGAGCATGGAGGATGTGGACGTATGCAAGTTCCAAGCTGCTGAAGGATTAGGAGGACCAACATTGAACCGCAATATGCTGCTTTGAAACTGCTGTGTATCCCAGAAAAGCCATGTTCTTTAGTCTTGTTTCAATATATTGTTGGGTGGAATCTCCTTGATGAAGTTGTTTCCATGGTGTTGTGATCCACTCAATTGTGGGTGGGACCTTTTGATTAGCTACTTTCCATGCAGATGTGTCTCCATCCATTCACTGTGGGGTTGCTCACTAGAGTCCTTTGAGAAGGAAGCATTTGGAAAGAGCCAACAGAACCCTCACAGCCAGAGATCTTTGGAGATGCAGAAGGAAAACACCCCTGGGGGAGCCTTGTGAAACAAAGAGCCAGGAGGGAAAGCCAACAGACCTTGCCATGTGCCTTCCCAGCTGACAGAGATGTCCAGAAGCCAGAGGCCCCAGCAGACACCAGCCACATGCCTTCCCAGCAGACAGAGGTGTTCTGGATGGCCTCAGCCCTTCCTGAGTGAGGGTAACCTCTTGTCGGTGACTTAATTTGGACATTTTCATGGCTTTAGCATTGTACACTTGCAAGCTACTACTTTCCCCTTTTAAAAGCCTGTTTCATTTCTGGTATTTTGCCTTCTGGCAGATTTAACAAACTATAACACCTAGTGACCAGAAGAAGAAAAATGCGTTTGGGGCAGTTGTCATTGTGTGATTGCATAATTAGTTCAGCAACGATGGTATATGCAAATCAGGGTTATTAGACATTTTCTTAACACATACCTGTGTTTTGCCATAGAAAAGAAAGGCGTGTTATATAAACATCTTTAACCACATGTGTTCGGTTTTACACATTAAGTAATTATGATAGAAATTAACTTTATCTTGAGAAATTTATGATCCATTAAAATATCTGCAATGTTTATGGGTGGGTAAGATAAAAATATAAATTTTTTGACAAGTAAAATAGGAAAACTTTCGAATTCTATGTTTGCAAGAGAAGAACTGTGGGGTCATGTTGGCAATTAAATGAGATAATACCATGCGGGCTCAATTGAAATTATTTTTCCCACCCCTCCCAGGGAAAACAGAGTCTACACAAGCGATTAAGCAAGGGGTGAGGGCGGATCATACTATCTGGAAGGATATTCATATATATGTCTTCATAATTCAGTTTATTCCCACTAAATAAGTAAATAATAGAACACATCTCTAAGACCTTATTTTTATACTACAATCCAGAGAAAGCAGAGTTCTACAGGCCTTTATGGGAACATGGGGGAGTTTAATATGGTTCTCCATGGAAAAAAGTATCGAGAAACGCCCCCAACACCATCCCCCACCTGCCCAAAGGATGCAGAATAGAATGTCAATGACCGTGGACTTTTTGCCAAAAAAGCATGAATTAAATAAAATAATTGAAACACATCAGCCTCAAGCCACCCGGATCCCCAAAATCTTCGGACATAACCCCCCGTGCTGGGGATGTCAGGCACCCCCGCAGAACAGAGAGCCGAATGCGGGGCACGAGGGATGTGGGTGGCCTTACCCATGGCAGCAGGCTCGTAGGAGGGCCAGGCTGCTCTTGAGGATCAGGGGGTGCCATTTTTGGGGTAACAGGACAACCGGCTGCTCTGTCCCTCCACACACTGAGCCTCCCAGCAGGATGTGCCTGAGCTCTTGTTCCTTAGCCAGGATGCGCCCGTGTCTTCCTGGGAGGGTGGGAGCGGGCTCCTTCGGTTGAGTCTGATGAATGAAGAGCTGCTATCCGGCGATGCTGGCTCTTTTGTTGTTGTTTAAGCAAAAAATATATGCATTGCTTGCCTTTACTGGCATTGGCAGACACGCGGAGCCCACGAGGTCCTCTCGGAAGATGGCACACAGAGAGAACAGACCAGCAGGGGGGTGGCACTGGGCACCCCTGAGCCTGGCGGCCTGATGCTTAATCTTTGTGTTTCTGGAGCTCCTGCAAGAGGCAAAAGCCAAAGAGGCCCTAGTGAGTGGCCTTGCTTTCCACTCTAATTCACAGTTGGGGGAACGACGTCAGCGGGCACAGCTGGCAGCCACGAGAAAATAAGGCTTTGAAATATGCATCATCCTTATGAAACGAATCCACCTAACGCCGGAATGAGCTTTCAGTTGATCTTGCTTCGGCCTAATTAATGGTGGTTGATGCCAGCGGCACAAAGGGGTCATCTCCGAGGAGCTTTTCAAATGAATCACGCCCGGCCCCACCCACCAAGGTATGGGTTCAATTGTCCTGAGATGAGACCCCATCCATAGTGTTACGAAAAAGCTTTTTTCGGATGCTTAGGGCTCACACCCCGGGCTGAGGCTTAGAGACTCGCTGCTGAAATCTTTCCAAGGGAGAGTCATCTCGGGATTGGAATTCATGTCAGGCAGCGCCAGGCCCTGAGGGACGACAGACTGCTTCTGTGCTGAAGTGCGACAGTGACAGAAAACCTGAGACACACGCGGCTGTGACCATTTGTTGCGGGTGTTGGGGTGTGCGTGTCAGCTCTGCAGCGCTAGGTCCCGGGAGCTGTATTTCTGATGATAAATGTTCTCAGGCCAAAGTCCTGACGGGCACAGGAGAGGAAGTCACCCCTCTGTGTTAATTTGAACAGTGGACAAAATAAAGCCGAGTTGCCAGAGCACGGGTTTCCCCGAGGGCTTGGGGCTATGCGAGACTACAGGGAGATAACCAGCTCCTCTTCACCTTCCCACGCCCGCCTGGGGGTTCCCCGACCTGGCCTGGCTGTGATGTGTAGAGACTTAGCGGACTCACAGTGAAGAAGGGGCATGTTTTTTTTAAGAAAAATTATGGTGAGTTCAAAACTATTCATCGGAAACCCTGTACTTTCTGCATGGCTTTTCTACAAACTTACACGATTACTCTAAAATAAACTTTAAAACATTAAAGTGAAAAAATATGTATCAGGTATGTAGTTAAGTGTTTTTTTAATGGCAGCTTTTTTGAGTTATAATGCACGTATCAAAACACTTTGCAGGTGTGCAATTCATTGACTTGAGTGCGTTCACAATGGTGTGCAACCAGCATCACTGACTAATTCCATAGTGTTTGCATTATCCCAAAAAGAAATCCTGCATCTGCAGCGGTCGTTCCCTATCCCCTGACTCCCCCGGCAGCCCCTAACAACTGCTAACCCCTCCGTACGGGCTTTCCCATTAGGGATGGTTTACAGAAGGGAAATCATACAATACGGGGCCGTTTGTGTCTGGCTACTTTCACTTAGCATCATGCTTTCAAGTTTCATCCCTGTTCTAGCATGTATCACTGCTTCATTCCTCTGTGTGGCCAAATAATGTTGTGTTGTTGTGGATACACCACATTTTGTTTGTCCACTTATCAGTTGAGTGATATTTGGTTTCTACTTCTTGGCTGTTATGGATAATGCTGCTATGGATTTTTTGGTGTGGACATATGTTTGCAGTTCTGTCATATGTTTGCAGTTCTATTAAGCGTATATACAGAATTGCTGGGTCATATGGGAATTTTATGTTTAGTTTTTTGACGAATAGTCTTTTCAACATATAACAACACCAGGAAACATAAGCTCTAAAATGAAAAGTTAATTGGACTTCATCCAACTTAAAAATGTCTGTGCTTTAAAGGATACCATCGAAGTAAAAAGTCTACCCACAGAATGAGAGAAAATGTATCTGCTTTCACTTATCTGTTATCTGTTAAAATATATCTGTTATACCCAGAATATATAAAGAACTTTTATAGTTCAACAGTTTTGGGACAAATAACCCAATTGAAAATGAGCAAAGGATATAAATAGAAATTTCTCCGAAGAAGAAACACAAAAGGTCAATGAGTGTTGGCAAGTTTGGGGAGAGTCTAGGGCCCTTATACTCAGCTGGTGAGAATGTAAAATTGTTCAGCTGTGTTTGGTGGGTTACAGCTACAGATTTCCTACTGAGCACACTCTTAGCTGTGTCTGCTAAGTTCTGGTATGTTATGTTTTTGTTCATCTCAATATATTGAGATTATTTTATTTCTTTTGTGATTTCTTCTTTGACCCATTGGTTATTTAGGAATGCATTCTTAAGTTCCACATTTTTGTGAATTTTCCAAGTTTCCTTCTTTTTTTTTTCTAAATTCATTCCTTTTTGGTAAGAGAAAATACTTTCAAGTCATTGAGACTTGTTTTATGGCCTGACATATTGCTTACCCTCGGGATTATTCCATGCGCTCTTGGGGAGAATGTGTATTATATTCTTCTTGGGTGGCGTGTTCTGTAGTTGTCCTTTAGGAATTGTTTGTTTATAATGTTATTCAAGTACATTATGTCCTTCACCTAGTCATTCTTTCTCATATTTAAAGTGGGGATTGAAGTTTCTAACAATTATTTTTTAATTCTTTATATCTCCATTCAATTTTATTCAGTTTTTGCTTTATGTCATGAGGGGCTCTACTGTGTATATATGTTTAGAATTAATTTATCCTGCTAATTATCATTATAAAATACCCTTGTTTGTCTCTAGTAACATTTTTTATCTTAAAGTCTATTTGTCTGATATTAAAATAGTTCCTCTAGTTCTCATTTGAGTATTATTTCAGTGGCAAATATTTTCCAATCTTTTATTTTCAGCCCATTTCTGTATTTGAATCTCAAATGTATCTTCTGAAGAAAGCATATAGTTGGATCAAGTTTTTTAAATCCATTATTCGAATATGTGCCTTTTGATTGAAGTATTTAGTCCTTATTTGTTTAGTACAATTATTGATAGTCACAGCTGCCATTCTATTTGCTGTCTCTATGTCTTATGTATTTTCTTTGTTCCTCTCTTCCTCCATTGCTGCCTGCTATGTTGACTTGATATTTTTTCATACACCATTTTAATTCCCAGGTTATTTTTTTCTGATCTGTTTTTGAGTTATTTTCTTATTTGTTGACCTGGAGGTTACAGTTAACATATCAATTTAAAATAATCTGATTTGGGTTAATACAAACTCAATTTCAATAGAGCTCAAAAGCTTTGCCTCAGTGTAGCTCTCCTCCCTCCCCCCTCCTCAGTACTGTGATTGTTGTACGACTTACTGCTGTATACATTATAAAAAAAAACCAGTTTTTAAATATAGCTATTTAAAGTTATAGCTTAAATCAGATAGGAGAAGAGTTACAACCAAAAATGCTTTTATATTTACCTTTCTATTTACCTTTGCCAGAGGTTTTATTTCTTGTTGTGGATTCAAGTAATTGTTTGCTGCCCTTCCATGTCATCCCAAAGATCTCTCTTTAGTATTTCGTATAAAGACTTTCTGCTGGTGTTGAGTTCTGCCTGTTGATTTTTTTTTTTTAATCTGGGAATGTCTTAATTTCTCCTTTGTGAAGGGTAGTTGGGCTGGGTATAACATTTTGGTTTACAGTTTTTTCCTTCTGGCTCGGCTCACTTCTTCCTAAAGCCCTCTGGATACCACCTTACTAGAAACATATTTTCTCCTACTAAACTAACCTACCCTGCTAGTATGTCACATGCCTAAGCTAAGAACCACTGCCCTGTGGACCTTTAGAAATGTCAGTCAATTAGCAGGCATCTATTAAACATGATCTACATACAGGCCACCAATCAGAGCATCCGAGAGTCAGAGAGAGTAAACAGTCTTACAAAACATAGTCTTTGGTTGGCAGGGTAACTGAAGAAGTAGGACAAACCCATAGAAAACTCACAATTCTCCAGGCAGAATGTAATGGGAGACCCTTGGTTAAATCTCCTGCAAAGGGCCTGGGACCCTGTCTCTCCTCAAGGAATAATGCTCTGTGTTGGAAGCAGATGATAAGACCATTGCTGTTAGATTCCCCTCAGTCTACATGATTCTTCTGAGCATTGCTGGGCTTTTTCTTACCCACAGGATATGCCCACTTAGCTTTGTCTGTCCTTCTTCTCTCTCTCCTTCCCTCTCTTTTTCCTTCTCCCTCTCTTTTGCCTCTGTTTTCTTTGTGCACCTTTATTTGGAGAATTAAAGTATTATGATTGTCCGTTTTTTCCTCTCTATCCTCCTGATAAGAATTTAAGCTGCAGGAAGGCAGAGGTTATGTTTACTTTGCTGCTGCTGTATTCCCATTGCTGGTCAGCTAACAGATGCTTAGTAGAAGCATGCTGAATGGTTGTATAAATAAGTAATCTCACGTCCTTATACCCAAAGAGCACTTTTTCTTTTGGCTTTGGCAGTGGGCATGTGGCACCAGAAGTCTGAAGGGCAAGGCAGGTGTTGCTCGCTCTCCAGGCTGGTAAACCTGCGGAGGGGAAAGGGCAGGTGACAGAGACCTCCTGGCGGCCTGGGGATCACCAGGGGGGCCGAGTGCTCCTCTCTGCTCTAGCTGCACTGTCTCAGCTTTTAAACTGCTCCACTGGATGCTGTGCCCCCATCCCCAGGTAAACGCCACTTAAGAAGCTTCCCTGTTTATCCCTCTGAATTTTGAATCATGGATGGGGGTAAGGAAGAGAACAGCCCTAAAGGGAGTGCCTTCATTTGTTTGCCATTTGTTCCCTGGCCAAGGAGCAGCGTCGGCATGACCCATGCGGGCAGATGCTTCCTGCCCGGCATCTAGAGAAAAGACGCTGCCAAGGGGAAGGCGCAGGGTGCCTGTCACCTGTGCCCGCCTTGCCTACTCAGTTGACATCAGTCCCTGCTGCCAAGATTAATGAATTGCTTAGAAATGTCGCAGCTCAGTGCCTGGCAGTGCTGTGCCCCTGCAGACACCCGCTGGTGTGTCTTCCCGAAATGGCCCCAAACAGACTTTCTCCATCAACTTGGCTTTCTTCTCAAAGTCGGCAGTGTCAGTCAATCCTGGCTGCTCAGGATCTTAGGCCTTATTACGTGAACGTGTCTAAAAACTAGATCCCATTCTTGAAACCACAGGTGGCTGCGCAGCCACTAAGCAGCCCCAGGTGCCAGGTGCACAGGACAGGGGAGCGGGAGTGACTCGGGGTGAAGTGGGATCAGTGAGCTGGGGTCGGACCCTGCAGGGCCTTCTCCACCCTCTTGAGACGTTTCCCTAAAAATGTGATCCTTAATGCAATCATCAAACACTTTTAAAACAGAATGTGGCATGGTCTGGTTTAGAATTTAAGACAGTTGCTCCTGCACTGGCATGAGAAGAAGGCAGAGAGGCAGACCAGAGGGCTCTCATAATTGTCCAGGTACGAGAAAAGGGCAATTTGGGTCAGGGTGGGGCCAGGGTGAAGGGACAAGGCCACGGTGGAGGGACAGGGACAGAGAAGCCAATTGTGCGTCTGCAGACACCTTTAATCTGTCCCAGCTGCTGCTCCTGGGTCTATCTGCCTTCCAGGTGATAGGGGGTAGGCATTTTTTCTCCTTGGGGTGCCCTCGGTAACATTTTGACCTCTACCAAATTAACCCCAAACATGCCCAGCTTAGCAGTGCAGCCCAGCTCAGCTTGGGAAAATGACCTTAGCTAATGAAAGCTGCAATGGGCACAGAAGGAAGACAAGCCAACCCATTATCATGTGTTGATGACTGGAAAATAATAGTGGCAATAAGCTGCCTTGGCAGTGCCTAAGGAGACCACTCTTCCTAGAACATGGCAGCCTGAAAACATAAAGGAGAGAAAAGATAACTCTTAAAAGTCACCCCGTAATAATAATAATAATAATAGACAGCATTTAAAGCTTGCCTTCCTTGTACCCGGCACAGTGCTTGCTGTTTTCAGGATGGAAAAATGGTTATTGGAGAATGCAGCGTCTATCTAACTCCCTTCTCCTTGATATCTTTTCTACTGAAGTGGCCAAATTCTAGTCTACGAGGTAGAAGGAGAAGTCAGCCAGGGGATTCTGAAAACGCATTTGCTTGTCTGATCATCACCCCCT
>PVIY010021786.1:0-41908 GCA_004026745.1 Myrmecophaga tridactyla
GAGTAGCTCTAAGGCAGGGATGGTCCTTATGCTGTCACTGACTGATGAAAAGCAGCACCCCCATCCCTCTTGCCATCCCCTCCCTTTGATGGTAGCAGAGAGACGTGTGGCTAAGAAGTTGCACTTGTCTTTAATCAAAAGGTTTGTTTCTGAGTCTTCTTCAAAAAGAGGATTCCTTTTCTTCTAGGTGTTCAAAAGATCCAGAGGAATGCTAAGCAGGGAATAGATCAGTTATCTTCAGAGGCAAAGAAGAGGTCACACATCTTCAGAATTTCCCCAGTCGAGACCAGTCCTTCCAAGGCAGTCATTAGCACAGCTCTTTGTGACTTTGAGTCATGGATCAAGGAGTCTCAGCACATTTGCTTGGGAGTGTTTGTAGACCATCGGGGACTGTCATAGTGCCTCAGTCACCCGGATCTGACCTTCTGAGCACTTTGTAAGTGTTGTATTTGTTGTTTCTGTGCAGTTTGTAAGTGTTGCACAAGGTCTGCCTGTGACAGGCTCTCAGAACCAAAGGTGATCACCACAGCCCAGTGCATCATCAATCTCGTCCATACATCACGTTTTGCTGGGGTCAGATGGTATGGTGACCGTCCTTCTACAGGAATTCTGTTCTTCTTGCCTACTTGCTCTCCTCCTTACTCCCCTGCTTTTAGCTCCGGTGCAGGCGCATCTCTAGGGATTATCTCACCACACAGCTACAGAGTTAGAGGTGAAAAACTGGTGCTTTTTTCACCAATATGGCATCCTTTGGGTGTTGAATCCAAAAAGGAAATGATGGGTAAGGAAGAGGAAGCAAAAAGTCCAAGTTCTCCTTCTACCACTGCATTGCCTTGAATAAGCCTTTAATCTTTCCAGCTCTCAGTTTTCCTGCTTGTGAACTGATTATAATATTACCTACTTCATCCTTAGATGTGTCATTTACCTCCTTGACTGGGCCTGTTTCACCTAAGTTTAACCCCTTAGGAATGAATGGCCACTCATCCCTCCACCAATCCTCTCATATTTTCATCTATCTATCCATTCACTGTCCCCAGTTACCCATATTCTTTCCATCCATTCACCCATCCACCATCTACCACTTCATTCATCCATCCACCCACCACCCATCCATCCACTCACGTTCACCCACCCATCCACCCATCCACCAACCCAATCAGCCACCCAACCATCAATCCATTTGTCTCCCATGCACCATTAATGTAGCAATCCAGCTATTCAGCAAATAGTTTTCAAGAGCCTGTCCTCTATTGGCACTGCCACATGCTAGGAAAGCGTGTTGAGTGCTTTTCTTCTGGGGCTTGATGGAGGCAGGCAATATGTCATAATTAGAGCCAGGAAAGGTGGCAGGGTAGAGGGGGGAGGCAGCAACGAGAATTTTGTTATCACAGGTCAGAGCCAACAAAAAATAAACCTAGGGAAGCATCCATCGCTGGGAATTTGAGCACATCTGTGGAAATAGACTAAGGGTCCTGTGCTGGTTTGAAAGGATGTATGTCCCTAGAAAAGCCAGGTTTTAATCTAAATCCCATTTCATAAAGACAGAAAAACCCCATTCAGTACTGTATTTTTGAAACTGTAATCAGATCATCTCCCTGGAGACGTGATTTAATCAACATTGGTTGTTAAGCTAGATTAGGTGACGACATGTCTCCACCCATTTGGGTGGGCCTTGATAAATTTCTGGTGTCCTCTAGAGGAGGAAACATTTTGGAGAATGAAAGAGATTCAGAGAAAGCCAGAGAAGAATGACGAAGCCACGAGAAGCAGAGAGCCCATTAGCCAGCGAGCTTTGGAGGTGAAGAAGGAAAATGCCCCCCAGGGAGCTTCATGAAACAGGAAGCTAGGAGAGAAAGCTAGCAGATGACGCCATGTTCACCATGTGCCCCTTCAACCAAGAGAGAAACTGTGTTTGCCATGTGCCTTCTCACTTGAGAGAGAACTTCATCAGCCTTCTTGAACCAAGGTTTCTTTCCCTGGATGTCTTTGATTGGACATTTCTATAGACTTGTTGTAATTGGGACATTTTCTGGGCCTTAGAACTGTAAACTAGCAACTTATTAAATTCCCCTTCTTAAAAATCATTCCGCTTCTGGTATATTGCATTCTGGCAGCTAGCAAACTGGAACAGGTCCCATTCCCAGATCTGAAAAGAAAACAGACTATCCAAACGAAAAATGAGGCAGCAGGACTAACAATTAGAATCATCTTTACTTCAAAATTTCCTTCCCTTTGATTCTAATGTTTGTGGCACTCCAGGCTGATGAGAGTGGAGGCTGAGACCCTGAAAGATGGTGAGGGGGAAGGATGGCTTTGTTCTGAGTCTGGGTGAGGGGTAGTGATTGGAGGAAGAGAGGGTGGTCAGATGATGGTCTTGGGCAGTGAGGGTGGGGAGGGTAGACGGTGCCAATTTGGTAGGCCCTGAGGGGTGGAGTGGGGGGCATAGACAAAAAGGCAAGTCTGTTCAGTGCCTACTTTCCACCCCATTAACTCCTAACTTATAATAATTTATCAGCAGCAGGCTGGAGTTTACTTATTCATTATTTATAGAGAAAGTGTTTGCTAAGCAAATCAGTAGTTCAAACAAGTTTACGGGGGGGAGGTTTAACCCGCTGGAGGAAAGCAACCCGAGTAAGAGTGATGGTACATTGATTGTCTGCAGGGACATGAAATTCCAGAGACCGATGGATGCCACCTGGCTTAATGCCCTCTGCTTTGCAAATCTGAAAACTTTAACTTTATCTCAGCATACCCTTTCTCTAAGGGATGTGTCTCCCCTCTCTCCTGCCCCAGTCTGGTCCAAATTTCACAGTTGGCTCTACTTTGCCCTTTCAGGTATCATAGTATCAAAAGCCTTGGTCAACCCTAGTAAGAATAACCCTTGGGGTCAAGGGTCGAAACCAGTCTCTTTGAACTCCTTCACTTGGGAGAGGTGAACAAATGGTCATGGTTTCCTTTAAATATCTTGAAAGTCTCTGGTTTTGTCCCATGAAGAAGGACTCTTGGACTTGGGGTTAAAAGACCTAGTTTGCCTCATTGGGGCTGGGGTGGCCTTGGCCAAATTATTTGGGGTCTGTGATCCTCAGCTCCCTCACCTATAGAATGGGCATGCTAATCCCTAACCTACAGAATTGTTTCAAGTATTCTATTAAGACCATGCAGGTGAAAATGTTTTGTAAACAGGAAAAAAATGCAAATCAGATGCAGGAAACAGGTAGTTTTTTGGATGCATTTCAATGGAATGAAAGAGATGTTTTCCTTTATCAAATCCAAATGGGTGGTTTCTGCTTTTCCAGTGATTCTCAACCTTGGCCAAACATTAGAATTACTGGATTCTGATTCCATTTATGGAGGGTGGGGCCAGTGCAGCTTTTCTCCAGGTGATTGAATATGGAACTGAGCTGGACCCACCCGAATTTCTCTTTTCCCTCCCATCTCAGAGTCAGAAGAGCAGAGTGACAAGGACTCTGAAATCCTACTGACTTTGGTGGAGCCCCATATCTGTAACTTTCTATTCATTCTCTAAAAAGGGAAGAATATTTCTTGGTCATCAAGACTGTTGAGGAAAGTAATCTGTGAGCCTCAGTTTCTTCTGTAAAATAGGATAAGAATACTTACCTCGCAGGGTTACGTGGAAGGTTGAAGGTCTTTTAATGGACTTAGAACAGTGCCTGGTCTGTGAGGGTTGTTTGTTGAAAGGCAGTGATCATTTTTGCCATAGTATTTTTCTTGGAGGCTTGCATGAGCCCAAGGCTTCTGTCCCTCACTTAGCTGTGTGTCCTTAGGCGAATTGTTTACCCTCTCTGCGCCCATTGGTCTCATCTGAAAAATGGAGATAACATATTACCTACCTCATCGGCCTGTCACTGAGGATTAAATGACAGAAAATATGGAGACTGCTTAGAGGAGTACATGGCACATCAAAGTGTTAGGGGTACTTGTTGATTTTGTTAACCACATTATGATGTTCCTTCTCCATTTGTTTATTTTGATTTTCTGTCCATGAGAGCGGAGCCACTGACTTGTTCACTGGACTGGCAAGAGTACCTGACATCTTAGTCGGTGCTCAATAAATGTTTGTTGGATGGATAGGTAGATGGATGGATGGACATCAGCTTCCCGATGGCACTCAGATCTCCTAGAACCCAAGTGGTGTTTGTCTGTTGGCTTTGTCATGCTCCCATGTGATTACATGAACTGAGCCCTAGCCGAGACTTTATCCTCCTTGTCTTTGTGTCTTTCTTAAGACTGAGTGGGTTGTTCCCTCCTTTAGAAGAAGTGCCACTTCCCTAAATCCCCCCGTTTCATCCCCAGACATTTAGCAGTTATTTCCCCCTGGATTTGGGCACAAATGACAGTTGCTTCCATGTTACCTACCTGAAAGCTGTAGACCTGCTGCCACATCTCGGTGGGTCCCGGAACTACCCCAAGGAATACCTGCCTCATTGCCGCCCGTGGCAACCCAAGGCCCTCTCCTTGCAGGACAGGAAGGAATGAGTATCCCATGGCAAACTGCGAAAGGATTTTTATTGGGGTGGGAAGGGTATTGAGGTCCTTTTTTTTCTTTGTGACTCCTGAAAATCAGTCATTCTAGCTGCTGGGTGGAACTCAGATGGGAGGGAGGGAAGCCGGGAGGTGAAAGGACTAACAAGGAGGCCCATGGGTTCACCATACGAGCATCTTAGAATTTCCCACAGAAGGGGCAGGCCTCTTACCCCAGTGACACTGGGCTAAAGTCTAAATGGGTCTCTGGTGGTGCTTTCCCCTCCACTTTCTTTGCACCTCTCCTGGAAGACCCCTACCCACCCACCCACCCCCGCCACAGCTGGCGCCCACACCAGGCAGCACGCTCTGCCCCCTCTGTGGCTCCCCTTGTATTTGTGGCCTGCAGTGGACATGACGCTTGCACATCCGCCTCTTCCTTTGGACTGGAAATTCCAGGAGGCCCCAGACTATTTGATTTTGCTACATGACCCCTAGAGCCTAGTACCAATCCTGGGACCCAGGAGATAGTCACCCAGGGTGTTGAATGAGTTTGCGCCTTTGGTTACTAAAAAGGAAGAAGGAAATTAATATTTGTGATTATTGTTCTTATCCTTCATCATTAACAGTTGCATTTTCTTTAGCACTGTATGAGCCAGACACAATAGGAAGCCCTTTAGATGTATTTTCCAGCTTAATTTTCAGAACAGCAAGGTAGGTTCATTAAACCCAGTTTATGGATTAAAAACAAACAAACAAACAAAAATGAGGCCCAGAAAGATAAAACAGCAGTAGTTGAGCCAGATTCACACCTGCCCATCTCCTTGACTCCTCATGAGAATGGAATTATTGCTCTTATTATGTAGAAGAGGAAACTGAGGCCCAGAGAGGTTAAGTAACTTGCCTGGGGTTGCTCAGCTAGGAAGTGCTAGAGTCTGTGTGTTATTCTGAAGCTCATCATCTCCTTACTGGAAAAAGACCGAGGCCTGCTTCCCCATTTGCCTCCTGGAAGGACTCCCCACCTGGACTCTCTTCTCCCACCCCAGGTATGAGGCCTTGATGTCTACACTGGGAGGTGACAGTCAGGCTTCTAGACAGTACAAGGCTCTTCTGAAACCCTGACGATGCTACTTCGAGCCTGTGAAGTGAACAGACCCTTTCACATGCACACACACCAAACAGGGTTGGAAATGACACCCTGCAACTGTCAACTCAGAAAAGAAATATTTAATGTTTGTTAGGTGGGAAAAGAAGTGATATTGGTTGGAGAGTGAAATGTCATTTTCAGGCTGCCAAGAAAGAGTGTTAACATATAGTATGGAGAGCCAAAAAAAAAAAAATCCATATTCTAATTCTCCCAGGCTGCCTGGCTGAAATAATTTATGAAATTGCGTCTGAGAGCCTTGACGTTTAGCTCTCAACTTTGATAGAGATGATGTTTTGTTGGCCCAATGCTGGTGACTTGTGTATCAACTTTGAACATTCCTTGCAGTCATAGTTGTTCAAAACCTGTGTTCCCAGTCCAAACTTTCAGAAATGGGTTTATTAATAATTCATGTATCCATTCATTCACTTGTCCATCCATTCATCCATCCACCTGGCATACTCTTTGAAAGGCAGTGATCAATTTTGCCTTTTCTTGGAGGCCTTTGTGAACCCAAGGCTCCTCTACCCTGCTTAGCTGTGTGTTCTAAGGTACTGGTCCTGTACCTACAATGCTGGGTAAGCCCTGCCTGGCACCCAAGCCTCACAGCCATAGGGGAGATAGAGAAGAAGTCCAGCAATGATATCGTGTAGGAAGTATGGAAACAGAGGTGTGCAGAAATGGAAGGAAATTCATAGGAAGGAACTCATTGATAGGTGAGAGGGGCTGTTCCCTGAGGAATAAGGCACTTTGGAAGAAAGAGGGACTGCAGAAAGGGTATTCTTGGTGGTGGGGACAACGTAGCTGAAGGTGAGAAGATGGGAGAAAGGTGATGTCATGCTTGGAAAAGTACAAATAGTTCGGTTGGGTTGGAGCAATGGTGCCAACTGGAGAGTGTGCAGTGGGGTGCTAAAGTGTACTCATGGGTGAGTAACAGTAAGAATAATAGCGGGTAGTTTTGAGCCTAACCATGTACCCACACACTATCATGTCATATATACTCTGTGTCTTCAAATGCCCACAGTACCCCCATTTTACAGATGAGATTCCAAGAAGTTTCGTTACTTGCCAGGGGTTTCTTGGGTGTAAACAACACCAGAAGCACAACTTAGTGTGAGCAGGAGCCTGGGGTAATCTGCTGAAAAGCACAAAAATGTGGAACCAGAATGCCTGCGTTCTGGTTTTTGGGGAAGGAGCAGCATCCACTGCCTTCTGCCTCCAGTGTTGATATGTTAGTTTGTTAAACTCCTGGAATGCAATATGCCAGAAATGGAATGGCTTTTAAAAAGGAAGTTTAATAACTGACATGTTTACAGTTCTAAGGCTGTGATAATGTCCAAATTAAGGCACCAACAAGAGGTTACCTTCACTCAAGAAAGGTTGATACTGTGTGGAACATCTTGTCAACCGGGAAGGCACGTGGCTGGCATCTGCTGGTCCTTGTTCCCGGTTCTGTTGCCTACAGCTTCTGATGCCAGTGGTTTCCTCTCTAAGCATCTGTGGGCCTTCATTTAGCTCCTCCAGGACACAACTCTGAGTTCTGGCTTGCTTAATATCTCATAGGAAGGCACATGGCGACTTCTGTTGAGCTCTGCCTAAGTCTCTGTCAGCTCTGAAGCCACTGTTCTCCAAGTGTCTGCCTCTGTATCAGCTCTGAGCTTTCTTCAAAACGTTTCCCCTTGTAAAGGGCTTTGGTAAACTAATCAAGACCCACCTTGAATGGACAGAGTCACATCTCCATCTAATCAAGGGTCATGCCCACAATGGGGCATGTCAAAAGTTGCCCAACAGTTGTGACTCAGGATCAAAAGAAAAGGCTGCCTCCAGAAGTTTGGATCAGGATTTGAACATGGCTTTTCTGGGGTACATAATAGCTTCAAACTTGTACAGTTGGGGTTAAATCCCAAACCTTTGGTTCCTCGTTATCTAATGGAGCTTATCACCCCATCCACCCCCTGACATGGCTGAAGCCTGTGATGGTTCCATGGTGGAAAGAACAATGGGCAGTGTGGAGACTGAGTTAAGGTCAGGCCCCAAGCCCAGGAGAGTGAGTGATCTGGCGCATCATGAATCGTCTCTTTCCCATCCTGTCCCAGGCCGATGGACCCGTCCTAGAGCCTCCCAAAGCACCTGAGCCTCGAATGTCAAAGTGGCTGGGCCTCTGCTTGTTAAGATTCTTGCATCTCTGCCCTCAAAGCTTTGTAGATAGAAGCAGGAGCACCAACAGGATTTAAGGAGGCCTGAGAGGGCGAGATTACGGGAATGAAGTTGGGAGGGAATTCTCCTGGAGTTAAGAACTTAAGAGAAAAAAGACCCTGAATGAACTTGAGTAACAATTTTTGCCCATCTCTGAGAAATTGGCACAAACTTAACAATTTGTTCCTGCACCTTCTAAATTGGGTTTTGGGGGATGACAGGACTTTCAATTGAAACCGATTACCAAGGTGAGGCTTGGTGACTAATGGAAATATTCGTAATAGGATTACATGGCGTTTTCATCTTTCCCATGAAGAGGCAACATTGTCGCATGATAACCTCTCGGGGCATAGCACCTGTGTTTCTAATCTCCCTGGACATTTATTTTTCTGTTTTTTTAAATGATTGAGGGGTAAGGTCATATCCCTGGGGTGACTTGTTTTCTATCTGTTAGAAGCAGGAGAAAGCTATTAACAAAAACATGAAAAAAATGAATCTCATCCGGCAGATTCCTATATGCCTGTGGTTCTTTAAAACCACTGGGCTGCCTGGTCACACCCAATTGGAGGTATGTGTGAGCATTCAGCAAAGGGTTATGCTTCTCCAACCCCAGGGAAAATACAACTCCCATCCCAGAGGCATTGGTTTCCTGGGAGAGGTTTACTATAGAAGTTTGACCCTAGCCAGAGTATCTTATTTTTATTTGTTTTTTCTGTTGTCCCTTTCTCTCTCCGTTCACTCCTCATAGCCTCACCTGCTTTGTATTTTGATGTCCACCGATGAATCATAACAGCCAATATTTATTTCGGGCCCTCTATGTTCCAGGTGCTTACTTCTTCTTTACTTGTTATTTTAGTCAGGATCGGATAGGCTTATGCTGCAGTAACAAACAACCCTAAAACCTCAGTGACTTACTTAGAAAGCTTATTATTTCTCACTCATGTCAGTTCTGCTCTAGGTTGTGCAGTCCTCCAGGGCAGCCGGCTTCCATGCGAAGGTTCAGGGATGCAGGCGATTCCATTGCTTTGGCTCTACCGTATCATCCCAGGGCCTCCGTGGTCACAGAACACAACAGGAGAGTCAGCAGTAGGCTTTCACTACCTCAGCCAGGAAGTGGCAGGTGTCACTGTCCATTGGCCAGAACTCGTCACATGGCCCTGCGAGTTGCAAGGAGACTGGGAAATGTAGTATCCCGTGTGCCTAGGAACATGGAGGAGGGTTTGGTGAACACGTGACCATGTCTCTTCCACACAAGTGTTTTCTCATTTAATCCTCCAGACCTGTGAAGCAGATTCTGGTGTGTCCACCTGCATTTATGAAGCAACTTACCCAAAGACTTATAGCTAAGAAGTATCAGGACTGGGTCTGGAATCCCATTCCGTCTGACTCCAGATTCCAGCCTCTTAATGACTACTGCCTCTCCTGACAAGTTCTTTTTTTCTCTCCACTTTCTTTTCTCCTTCTCTTTCTCAAGGGATTGATTCCTCCCTTCCTCTAGATTTTTCTCCTTTCCTCCTGGGGTAAGAAAATGGTAGCTTGTCTTCCTCCCAACATTCACCCCAGGGGTCTTGGATACCTGTGCCCCCTAAGTCCCCCCGGTACTCCCGCTTCTCTCTGCAAAGCTTCGAGGGCAACGAACAGAAATGCTTTGTGCTGTCAGGCAGGCAGAGGCAAGGGCTGTAAGGAACTAGGGGAAATACCTTTTCCAATTGACAGGGTTGTGGCATCGTTTGGGGTGTGTGTTTCTCCCTCCCTGCCCCCCATCTTCCATTCCAGAGCTCCTCAGCAAATGCAATAAGAAGAAGTCAAGTAGGGGATTTTTCTGAACTTGTAGTTTTTGGACAAAGAATTACTGTTCCTTTTGAAGCAGTTCAATGACCAGAAAAAATGCGGACCTGAGTGTATATTCTGAGTGGCGATGGGGGGGCTATGACCAGTTCTGCAGGTGGTGTGACATACCTGCAATACACCCCCTAACTCCAATCACAGGATATCCCGGCCCCCCGAAACATGCACGTCACACATACATGTACACAAATGCAAAGACACACACACACACACATATATACACACATGGGTGTAGATACATAAATACGCATGCACACATGTACCTACTTTCAGGCACACAAACACACTAGGTGTACATACATAAACATATATACATGAACACTTGTGCAGACTCATGCACACAGAGCGAGGTGCACACATACACTTACATTCACAGAAACAAGGATGCACACCTGTACCTGTGCACATGTGGATATCCCCATGCATGGACATAGGTCACGCCTGTTGCTTTGGATCCAGCTATAGTGAGCCTGTGTGGGTGGCAGTGAGTACCCCCTCCCCAACCCTTGGCCCTGCCCACACCAGTGGCCCATAAGGAAGTAATCACAAAGCAATTTGGAATTTGCCTCACTTGGATGAACATTTCTCCAGCTCATTTAGTGCCTGTCAGGCTTGCGCCCTTTTGGGCCCTCGGTGGCCTTCCTTGGAGCCTCTCCTCTGACCTCAGTGGCAGCGAGCAGCCCAGCCATCTCCACTCTTCTGCAGCACAGGCCTGCAGATAAGTGCCCACGCTGCATTTGCATGGTCCAGGCAGAGCCCTTTCCCTATCCCCAACACTTGTGTGCACTTCCCTCACCCACCAGACTCGGAATCCTCACCCCTAGCACCGTTCCGGGCAGAGGAAAGAAAGCTCCATGAATGTGAGCTCAACCCGTGCGTGCACAGATGAATAACTGAATGAATGAATGAATGAATGAGCACATGAAGGAATGGCAGATCCGCTCCACTGTGGGTCACACGAGTTCCCGATGCAGAGGAAAGTGTTTGGCAAAAGCCGGCGTCTTTCTAGCAGCCTAATTTCCTCTCACCTCACCCCCATTTCTTACAACAGAGGTCAGCACGCATTTTCTGTAAAGGACCAAAGAGTAAATATTTTCAGCTTTGACTTACTGTCTCTCTCTAAGGCTACTCAGCTCTGCCGTTGTAGCCTGAATGAAGCCAGCAAGGCAGTATGCCAGCAAATGGACGTGGCTGGGTTCCAGTCCGGCTTTATTTATGGACACTGAAATCTGAATTGCATAGAATTTTCACATCACTAAATATTAGTTTTCTTTCTGATTTTTTTTTTTTCCAAATATTTAAAGCTGTAAAAACCATTCTCAGCTCATGGGCCGTTTTACACAAAGAGGCTTGGATTTGGCCCGTGGGCCATAGTTTACTGATTCTTGAGTTGCAGCCCAACTCTGCAGCTCAGACTCTTCTAAATTCTCTGCGAAGCCCTGGCCTAGGACCGGGCAGACTGTGGCCCCTGTGTCACGTCTAGCATGGCCAGCACAGATGGGCCTGGAGCCCTGACACCCACCCTGGACCCAGGTCCCACCTCCACGTCCAGCTGGACAAGATCTGGGCAAGTCATTTATCTCCCCAAGCCTTTCCTTGCTCAACAGCAAAATGGGAAGATGAAAAGATCCCCACGAGGCTGTAGTGAGGGAGAGATGAACACAAGGCTTGTCCCAGGAGCTTGGAAACGTGGTCCCCTTGTCCCTCAGCCCTGCCCTGCCCACATCTCAAAAAGGCCACGCGAGTCAGTGGTTAAGAACAAGACCTTGGTGTCACACGGGCCGGGGCTAGAATGCTGCCTTTGCTGCCTGTGGCTTAGCTGTGTAACCTTAGCAAATGAACTCACCCTGTGACTCTGTTTCCCTCTATCTGGAATGGAGACAGTACCTGCTTCCTGAGGTCGAGGCATCAATTACAACTAATTGAGATGATTCATGGGGAACCCTGAGCCACGCGCTTGCAGGAAGGTTCAACAAATGGTGTGTACCATTCTCAAGAGACAGCATATCCCAATGGCTAGAAGACCAAGTTTTAGCCTTGAAGTATGACCTTGGGAAATTGCATCCCCCTTCTGGGGTTGGGTTTCCCCATCTCTTCCATACAGGGTGGTGAACCCAATGAGCTCTAACATTAGTCCTCAGTCTGGCTTCCATACACTTTGATATGTATTCTCCTTTCCCCAGTAAGCTAGGTAGGTTCCATGCCCAGATTTGTTCCCGGCATCCCCTAGGAAGGCAGGACTTTCACTTTCCTTCCCCCTCTTCCTTTCCCTCTGCCCTCCTCCTCTCTTCCCCTCTCTCCCTTCCTTCCTTTCCCCTCTCCCCATCTCTCCAAGCTGCGGGCTGGACAAACCACTAGATATGGGGTGGCCCAGCCCCACTGACAGCGGCACGCAAGGCCCCCACTGTCCACCCCGGGCTGGCCCGCCGTTGTCAGTCCCCTTCCCAGGGCCCTCAGCTTCCCCTGCATACCTTTTGGGCTCCCAGGCATGTGAACAGAAAGGACACAGCTCGTCTCTGCCTGCACTTCTCTTGTTACAGCCACACAGTTAACTTTTTCAGAATAAAGTACTACCCAGAATAAAGTGGTACCCAGGAAATGCTGAACCCTGGGCAAAGGGGAAAGGGAGCAAAATTGCTTTGTGTCCTCCAAGGGTAACAGCCGGAAAGTCTTCAAAGCAAAGCGGAGTGTCTCAGGGCAGGGATTTCATGCAGACAGTACTTTCTCATTACAAGTTTTCATCAATTTGGTATTTTCCAAACTGCCTACAGAATAAACATGTATCTGGTTTCGTTATAGTCTGCCTCAGAGGTGACTTTTCCTTTCTTCCTTTCTTTTTTTTTTTCCTGTTTTTACACAAGTTACATATGTTAATTGGAGAAAAACTAGAAAACAGAGATAAGCAGCAAGAAAAAAATATTGTAAAGCTCCTAATTCCACCACCACCAGAGATAGCCCTGCTGAGGCCTTGGAGTCTTTTTAATGCATATAAATTAGGTAGCTTATATATACATTTAAAAAACATTTACTCAGTTTAATGTTCACTTAAAAATAATGTGGCTCTGGTAGCAAACAGCAGGAACCCAGAGTATGTTGATTTCCAGCCCTGGATGGGAAGGCTAGGTGCCTGCCTTTTGGCAGTTTTGCCCCCTCTCCCACCCCACACCCCCATCGCTACCTCCCACCCCCGGTCCCTTGCATGGAAAAGATGCCGGAAACCTCATTACTGATTGAATCTGGGTTTGGCTCAGAAGTCCGTTTCATGTCCCGAGACAGCAGGTGAAGCCCTGTCTTTGCACTGAACTCAGCCGTCCCCAGCTGCCGTGGACGACAGAACCCTCACCCCAACACGGCCGGTGGTAGGATTCCTTTATTCCTTCATTCGCCCATCCCTCATTCCACAAGCATTTTAGGAGCATCTCCTCCTGCACCCATCCAGCCATGAGCTGGCCACTGGACCTGCAAGGACAACGCAAAATCCTCTTACGACACCCTCCACCCCTACCCTCTCGGTCTTGCTTATCTCTGGGTGGGCATCTGAGACATTCCAAACGGAAGCAGCAATCACGCGATAAGGACAGACACAGCCCAGCCTGAATTCCGGGGGTGGAAAGAAAGGCCCAGAATTGGGGAGGGGGGGCTCTCAGCTGAGCTCTTCAGACAAACGAGGGTTTTCAGAGGGCGGGCTGTCTGTGTCGGGCTCGGCAGGCACCGCGTTTGCTAAATCCTCTCTTCCTGCCGCCCACTGCCTGTGGGGCTCCAGGCAGGTTCTTTGACCTTCCTGAACATGAATTTCCTCGTCTGTAAAACCGTGTTCCCCTCCTCGTCAGGGCTGCAGGCGGCATTCTCAGTTCAGTGCTTTGGATCAGAAAGCTCCCTCCATAGAGACCTATCCCCTTATCTTGTGCCACGTCCAAGCAGTGCCGAATACCAGGGATTAAAGCCGGGCACAGGGCCGTGCAACAGTGGCTCAGCGGTAGAGTTCTTGCCTTCCGTGCTGGAGACCCGGGTTCGATTCCCAGAGCCTGCCCATGCCCCCTTCCCCTCCCCCCCCAAAAAATATACGAACATAGAGGCTACACACGTACCCACACACAGGCCCCTCTTCCCCTGGCCACCCCATCTCCCAGTTAACAAAGCACTGAGTTCCAAAGATCCCAGGTAACTTCCCCAAGAGCCCACATGCAGCAAGGGGCAGAGTTTTAGCCCAGGTGCTTCTGATGCTCAGGTTTAGCCTCCTAACGAGGTGAGTCATTGCCTCCGCTTCCTCATCTGTACAATGGGCTTATCCATACCCACTTCAGAGAGTTAGTATTTGCCTTAAATGAGATCACACCTGGGAAGCTTTGCCCCCCCTGCCCAGCACTGTCGTGGGTCCTCAGGAGATGGCTGTCATCCCGAACAGATGACATGGGTCCTTCCTGCAGGGATGAGACAGGGGCATCGGGTTAGATGTTGTCACAGACCAGCCCCAAATCCCTGCTCTGAAACATGGTGCTGTGGGAAGGACCCCTCGCCGTCCGCTCCCGAGATACCGACCCCCTGTGAACGGATGCACCCCTTCTCCATCCCTTTACTCCCCACCCAACTCCATCTGCATTTCTCCATGGCCCCCATTACAACTTGCAGTTATTTTCCTGCATATTGCCTGTCTCCACGACCAGAAGGTCCGCTCCGTCTGAGCAAGGAACAGCCTTGTCCGTCTTGTCACCTTCGTACTGGCCTATCGCATCTGCTCTTTAAGTACTTGGCAGGTGTGGGGGTCGCTTGGTGGGGGGACCAAATGAGGCCAGGGTTTCCCAGAGGGTGG
Organism: Myrmecophaga tridactyla; assembly: GCA_004026745.1. Classification (NCBI taxonomy): domain Eukaryota; kingdom Metazoa; phylum Chordata; class Mammalia; order Pilosa; family Myrmecophagidae; genus Myrmecophaga; species Myrmecophaga tridactyla. Next base: position 14,481 of record PVIY010021786.1, read on the forward strand.
GACAGGTGCCACCAGCCCTGAATAGCAGTGAGTCACATAGATTATTTTCCTTTTCTGTTCTCTTTCTGTCCTTCTCGTGACATCAAGGAGAAAGTCTCAGTTTCATGTTAGTCTTCAAAACATCCTCACCCTTGTCTATCCCTAAACAGTCTCTTCTTTTCTTTTTAAATGAAAAGAGGTGGCCTCTAACTCAGAGTCTTTGGCAGGCTACAATGTCAAGCTAGGATTTAAGTTTGTCTTCATTGTAATAGTTTCGATATGATATTTATTTTGGTTCACACTGTATGTAAACATTGACATTGTATTGTACTACACTGCCTTTATTTTTATAGATATGTGGGTCTGGAGATTCCGACTTGCTTCCGACAGAAGATGGTAATGGAAGGTTTCCTTTAAAAATACACTTATTTCTCAAATGCAGTGTATTTAAAGAGAACTATTAGCAAATGCTGAGTAATACAAGTTTGCTGATTTGACAAAGATCTGAAGGTAGTTGTGAAATGATTGAATCGTGGAGCATGCTGAATGAGGGATCCGGTCTAGCTCTTAGGAGATACTGAGAAAATACGGCAGGGCTGGGGGAGGAGGGCGTCCAGGCTGTCTGGGGAGATGGTCAGGGAAAACAGGTCCCGGGCAGTGGCTGGACCAGGGCGGATGAGAGGCAGAGGGCGTGGCCGGGCCCCAGTTCCCTGCAGCTCATCCGGTAGCGAGCTGGAGGGCTGCACCTCCCACCCGGGCCCCGGAATACTCCCTCCTTGCACAGCACAAGACCAGAGAGAGCAGCAGTTCACCCCAGGGGCCCAGAAGCACCCCACAATGCAACCCCCCCAGCTCTCAGCCTTTGAAGGGCTCCAGGCAGCCAACTTCTGGCTTAGTAAAATCAACTATGGAGGAGAGAATAAAATAGGACCGAAAGTCTAGACTTCCTTTCCCTTCTCCTTCTCTGAGCTACACAGTAATTTCAAAGGCTGGAGGAGGGCAGGGAGGGCATGCCCTGCACTCATGGGCGTCGGGCTCTTGCTCTGAATATTTTCATGCCTGGAGAGCTGCTGTCATCTTTCTCACTGTCTGGCTGGGCTGCGAGCCCGCCTTACTAACGTAACTCTATTACTCTTCATTTCCCAGACGCGCATTGGGTTAAGCAGGTGGAAAACAGCGGGCATTTCTCACTTGCTTTCTGGCACTTCCCATTTTTATATAAGGCTAACCTGGCATTTCTTTAATAATAAAACCCCAGAATCTCGAGGTTTAATATATTTGGCATTAAACTCATGAACAACTCGGATGTTGGAGATTGCCTGCAGCTGGAATTTGTCAGAGCACGCAACTTGTCGTGTGCAGTGTGATTTATTTGCCAAAAGGTTGGGAGAGAGTTGAGGACATTAAGCAAGTTTTGAGAGGTGGGGGGAAATGCTTAGAAGCCAGCGAGCCACAGAGAAGTTATGAATTCCTTCTGACCGCCTGTGTGTTTTGAAAATAACCGACTTTTAAACCAGTTGCCTTGGGAGTTCAAATTAGGCAGAGCTGGGGACATTTCCATCCAGCTGTTTCTTTAATTTGGAGGGTAGATTCTTGTGGTTGGCAGGCACTGGGGCATGCTCTTATTTTACTCGCGCAAGCTATACTTTGTACAACCCCGGGGCCTTTGCACTGGCTGCTCCTTCCACCTGGAACTCTCCAGATTCTCACACAGCTGGCTTCTTTCTTCATTCGGCTCTCAGCACAAAGCCACCTCCCCAGGGGATTCTCCCTGACCACCCGAGCTAAAGAAACCCCCACCTCCCAACAGTCTCTAGCCAACAAAGCTGTTTATTCTTTTCAGAGCACCTGTTCCTATCTAGAGTTCTTATTTGCTCACTTGCTTTTTTGCCCACCTTCTCCACTAGACACTCCCAGGAGAGTAAGGACTGGCTCCTTCTTATTTGTTCCTGTAGCTCCTGCACCTGGATGCTGCCAGTTACACAGTGGCACTCATTGAATGAATTTTGAAACTAACTCATTTTGGGGCCTCAGTTTCTCCAGCTGTGAAAGGAAAGATTGGCATGTGCAGTGGGGTGGAGTGGGGTGCACAGGGTGGTTCCTGGACTACCAGCACCAGCTCACCTGCGAACTTACTAGAAATGCAAGTTCTTGAGCCCCGCCTCAGGCCCCTTGAATCTGTACCTCGGAGGTGGGTCCCAGCACTTTTGGTTTAACAAGGCTTCTAGGTGATTCTAATGCACGTTCTAGTCTGTCAGCCACTGGCCTCAAACTTAAGCACCTGCGGGGCCCAGGCAGGTGATGTGAATGCAGGAATAGACCAGGTGTAGCATGTTACAGGGTGGCCAGGAGGCTGCGCATGCCCTGCCCGGGGCCTTTAAATATAAGATTATGTGAAACATGCTGCAGGCCAGCCAAACATGCCTGAGGACCCAACACACCCCATCTTGAATGGGCTATTTGTTTCACTCAACCTGGGCCACCTCTAGAGCTCCTGAGATCTCCACAGCAAGCCAACAAGCAAATAAGCAAGGACCAGTAAAGATACAGTCTACTGGGATATTCCTGTTTAACTGGTTGTGATGTACAATGGGGATCTCACTCCCTCGAATACAGGAAGAGGAGGTTTGGGCATGTGAGGCAGCCCATAGCACTCACTGTCCATTTGCTCATTTGTTCCATGCAGGTGTGTACTTTGTGTGCTGGGGCATAGCAGTGAATCAGAAGGGCCTAGACCCTGCCCTCAAAGAGCTTACAGTCTGGAGCGAGAGACAGCCTTATAATCAAACACTGTAACCAACACATCATTTAAGATTAAAACCACAGTAAGTGCTATCAAGATGGAACCTTTCATACTGCAGGGACCTGCAATGGAAGAGGAGGGGTATCCTATTTGGAGGCCAGGGGAGGCTTTTGAGTACCAGTGGGGAGAGCATTGCAAGACAAGGAAAGAGCATGTGCTAAGGCCCCGAGGTTGGCCATGGCTGGAACTCAGCCAAGGGAAGAGTAGGACAAGATGAGAGTGGCGTAGCCTGTGGGTGCCAGGCTGTGTAGTGGGGAGTCACTGAAGCAGCTGAGTGACATGGGCCAGCTTTGCATTTTGAAGCAACCATTCCGAGTGCTGGATGGAGAATAAATTGGGGAAGCCAGAGAGACAGCTCAGAGGCAGCTGCAGCCATCCCAGACAGGAGATGTTTGTAAGAGTATTTCTATTAGCAATACTATTGTGAGTGGCTGTTCGAGGAGTACACATTCTGGCCAGACACTGGGCCACACGCTGCCCTTGAGTGATCTCTGTTCAACCCAGTGCTTCCCTGCCATATTCCCTTCCTGCTGCTGCCATAACAAGTGACCACACTTGGTGGCTGAAACAATGCAGGGTTAGTGTCTTTTGGTTCTGTAGGTCCCGAGTCCACAGGGGGTCTCGGTGGGCTAAAATCCAAGTGGATTCCCTTCTGGAGGCTCAAGGGGAGAATCCATTTCTTGCTTTTTCCAGCTTCTAGAGGCGCCCACATTCCTTGAATGCTGAGCCCCATCCTGTGTCTTCAGAGGTAGCTTTGGTGGTTTGAGCCATCCTCCCATTGGTGCCTCAGCCCCTTCTGCTGCCACGTCTCCTTCTCTGACTCTGACTCCCCTCCCTCCCTCTTCCACCTTTAAGGACCCTTGTGGTTGCATGAGGCCCACCCTAACCCAGGGCCATCTTCCCATCTCAGGTTCCTTAATGTCATCACGTCAGCCAGGTCCCTTCTGCCAGGTAAGGGCCTGGGCACAGGGACATGGGCATTTCTGGGGACTGTTCTTCCACCTATGTACCCACTGCCCCAGATGCAGAGGCTGCGCCCCAGTCAAGAGCAGCGGATCCCCCAGGCCAGGTGGCCGCACTGGGCTCTGGGCTGGTTGTCACCGTCACAGGCAGTCGACCCCAGACAGGTCCACCCACCCACCATTCACATCCACCCTGGGTTCCTGGGCTCGCAGGGGAGGAGTTTGGAGGAGGCAAAGGAAGTGGCTGCTGCAAGCGCCCTGGTGTCTGTCCCTGCCGCTGGTGTGGCCATGTGATCGGGTTTGCATGTGGCCCTCGCAGATAAATGTGCTGGATGGTTTTATCCCATCCTGTCTCTCTCTAGTCCCCTTTTAGCAGCACAATTTTGGCTAGAAAACTTGATGGGCCTCCTGGGGCTGGGAAGGTAAGACGGATGTTCCAGAACTTTGTTCTTTCCTCTTCTTCTGGGAGGAACAAGATCCTTTTTTGCCGAGAGCTATGGAGAGAGTTAGGTGTGAGTGTGTGTGTGTGTGTGTGTGTGTGTGTGTGTGTGTACCCACAGCCTTGGAAGTTAGAGAGGTACTAAATACATCCTTGAGCCACTATAAAATGCCTTCTACTGACCTCCAGACTGAATTTTGCTACCGAGGACAGCAGGTCTCATTAATAAAGATGGAAGTGTCATTAGCGGTGCCATTTACTGAGACCCTGTGACATGCTGGGTACTCAGAGTCTCGGAGAAAAATGTTAAGAGGAGAAGGATGAGGGTTAACAACACAAGCTCCAGAGCCAGGCTGCCCGGGTTCGGATCCCAGCTCCGCACTTAATAGCCCAGGCCAGGTTACTTAATCCCACTGTGTCTCAGTTTCCTCATCCATAAAATGGAGTTGACACCATATTTCATCAAATCTACAATGCTGTCAACTAGAATATGTACCGTTTACTTTATGTACCACAAAGAGAGAGAAAATATGCCTCCAGTTAACCTATAGCCTGCCATACATGGCAAGATGCACCCTGATTTCAGAGATGTGTAAATGTGAGGCATTTGGAACCTTGGAATTAGTGGAGGACAATGGTGGTGACCCGTCCTGGGGCTCTTGTGTTTAGGCAGAGCCTGCCACACCCAAAGTGCTGGGGACACGTGAGCTTTGATTGTTACAGTGACCCCATTTTACAGATGGGAAAATGGAGACGGAAGTCACTTGCTCGAGGTACTAAACGATGGAATCAGGATGGAACTCAGATTTTGCTCCTGCGCTTGGCTGGTCTGAGGTTGTCTCTAATCTCTGCATACCCACACAGCAGGGGAGAGAATGGGAAGAGGATCTGGAACAGGCTGCCATCATCCTGTGTGTCTTCGGACAGGTCCCTCTTCCTCTCTGGGCCTCCACAGCCTCACCTGTGGGATGGGCTTGACAATGTGCTCCAGGCGGGATCAAGGAGGTGACATCAGTTCCAAGCAAATGCTCCCTGAACCTGCATCCTCAGCCCCTTACCCCCTTTGCCCCCACCCTCTCCACACACACACGCAATCCCACAAGCAGCTTCTAGGGCACTATTATTAGCAACGAGAAACTACAAGTTACCCACCAATATACACCTGGGTGGGAACAGCTGGCCTGGACCCCCAGTCCTTCTGGAGAATATCTCCTTTAGAGCCACGTAAAGGGTTCATAATGATATCTTGGGTATCGTTTTGGTTTTTTTTTTTTTTTTTACATTTCAACTCCATTTATTAATAGGTCACTCTTTCTTTGCTGAGCTTTTTTTCTTTTTTGAAAGTGAACTTTTTTTTTTTTTTGAAGGATAACCTACCTGCAAGAGAGTCCAGCTCATCCGAGTGCAGCCAGATGAATTTTCACTAAGGGGCATCCATCTAACCAGCCCCCAGCCCCCTCCAGCCCCTTCCAGCCCTTCTCCACCAAGGCTCACCACTAACTTTGTCTGCTTCTGCATTTTCTATAAATAGAATCACCAGTCTTGTGTGTCTGGCTTCTTTCACTCAGCATTGCGGGCATGCACTTCGCCCACGTCTTTTGCAGTTTGTGTGTGTGTTATTTTACTGGGCAGTAAGAATATATTTTACTGTCTGGGTACATCGCAATGCATGCATTTCTATGTTGATGAACACTAGGGTTGGTTCCAGTTGGGGGCTGGTATGAATGAGTTGGCTGTCACCATCCCGGGACGTATCATTGGGTGGCCCTCAGTAGGCTTCCAAAGGGGCCGGACCAGTCTCTGTCCCACCAGGCAGCGTTAGCTTGTCCAGCAGCTCCAGAGACCTCAGAGTAGGGAGGGAAGCAATGACTTTAGCAGCCGCTTCTGGAGGGAAGATGTGAGGAGGGGAAGAAGATGAGGGATAGAAATTCAGAGCCTGCAACTCTCAAACCCATGCCCTGAGTGGGCGACTCTGGGCAGCTTGATGCCTGTTACAATGATTTGCTCTGCTGTCTGCAGTGGGGACAGTATTTTCTCGGGCCTGAAATGAGCGTAGGTGGCTGTTCGGGAACGAAGCATCCAGGGGGAGGGAATCCACCCGCAGTCTCTACCGTCTCAAATGTGTAAATGTCATTATGGTTTAATTGGCTGCACAGCCCACCGTCCTTCCACCTCTCCTGCAGCAGCCGCAGCAAACACGCTGACCCGGACCAGCAGTGGTGGGGGGAGGGCAACCTTGACTCATCTCAGGCTGCCTCCTGCTGATTTCCTGGGTTGTCTTGGGCAGGTGTATCGGATTCCTTGTGAGTCATCTGCCCCTGGGCTCTCACTTTGAACAGGTGAAGAAACAAATCTTAGTCTAAGATCAGGGGTGGGTGTAGGTGGATGTGTGGGTGGGTGGGTGGATGGATGGATAGATGTATATGGATGGGTGGGTATGGATGGATGAATATGGATGGATGAATCAATATGGATGGATATGTATTGATGGAGGGGTTTGGATGGATGTGGGTAGACAATATGGATGGACGTATGGATGGGTATGGATAGTTGGATATGGACAGATGGCTCAGTGTGGATGGATATGGATGGATGGGTATGGATGGATAAATATGGATAGATGATATGGATGGATGGATTGGTATGCATTGATATGGATGGATATGGATAGATGTATGTATGGATAGGTATGGATGGATAGGTATGGATGGATACGGATAGGTAGATAGGTCAATAGATACAGTGAGTATAAATAGATCACATATATAGTTGCACAAATGTATGTATGTTCACCATCTTATACATGACTTAGTACCTCTCCTAATAGCCAGCATTACACGAATACATAGTATGTGTTAGGCTCAGAGAGATGCTTTAGCACTCTCCTAACAACTCTGTAAGGCAGGAGTGGTTGGCCCCATTTTGCAGATAATATAACTGAGACTCAGAAAGGTAAACTTAACCTGACGAAAGTTGCACAGCCACTGAATGACAGAGCAGGATTCCACCCGTGGAGTCCGACTCTGGAATCCTGGGCTCCATAACGGCCATGCTCCTTCCCACCAGGTGCCAGGCACTCTATCAAATCCCTTGTCTCCCTCAGTCCTCGTGCTAATGCTGCAAGGTAAGTATCATCAGTTTCCTTTTGTGGATGAGGAGACTGGAGGTCCACAGAGGTCCAGTGACCCACCGAAGGACACGTTGTTACCACGGAATGGAGCTGGGACTCCCACTGAGATCCTTGTATAATCAGAGTCCATGCCTCAACCACCAGGAAACTTGATGGTGTAAAGTCCTAGTATACAGCAAGAGCTCAGTAAATACGTACTGAATGAGTAAAATGCCAAGGGAGTTTAGGTAATAAAGTCACAGATTAAAAAAAAAAACCAAGCAGTTATTTTGATGGAGATGGAAAATTAATTTTCATGATGATATTCTTTCAGCCAACATTTGATACTATGAGCCAGACGTGGTGTTAGAGGCTGAGGATGCTATGTTGAATCTAGAATTCATTCATTCATTTCTTCATTCAGTCACTCATTCATTCAGTAACTGCCAAATGCCTGCTCTGTGTGTGTTACGGAGGAGGCTCCCTGCTGAGGAAATGGGCAGATGAGCATGTAGACAACTAAATGAGAAATGTTATTTTCCTGGCATTATGTTATTTTTCATCCTGTCATTCATCTTAAGCCATCGGTCCTCTAACTTAATTTTATAAGGCTGGAAATAACCTTCTATCTAGACCGGCGTCTCTTTTTGGGGTAATATAATTGGTGTTTACACACCCCTGTCTAAAGGTTTGAATGTGTCATTTGCTGATGGCACTTAGCAAATATCAGCCACTGCTTTGCTGGTCTGCATTGCTGTCCCCATAGACGTGTAGTGAGTGGAAACAGCTGGGACAAGTGGCCATCAAGGGGTGTCTGAGTGGTGTCTGAGGGCCCCAGAAGATGTTGGTTTATGCAGAACTTTCCACCTGTGTGACACTGGGTAGACTGAATATGGTAAACCCATTTCTAGACAAAGCTAGCTTCTGTGGGTATCTTTAGATACCATGGAGGTGGTGAAGGAAGGCCCTGAAAAATCCAAAAGAATGTCTTACCAGGCCCGTATCCCAGAAACAGATCCGAGAACATTATCTCGCAGGCATGACGGTCACTGGTCTACTCTATTATTTTTCACTTTTTCATCCTGTTACAGGTTGACCTCCTCTTAACCACTGCCAATCATTTGTCCTGTCTTGTTTGTTTTTCAGTCTCTGTAAAGGACGGACGCTCTACTCCGTGGTGAGGGACGCCAAGATCGTCTTGGATGTCAACAAAACAAGGCAGATCGCCCAAGAAATTGTGAAGGTACTGCAGGCTCAGGGACCTCCTCTATGAACCTCAAGAAGAGCCAGCCCCCTCCTGAGAACTCAGTCCCATAGAGCTCCTGAGACTCATGGGCTGGGCCTCAAGCAATTAGACTTAGCCTGAAAAATACCAGGCTGTGTATAAGTAAGACTTTTACTGATACACCCATTAGAAATGATCTACCAAAGCTTAGCTTCCTTCCTTCAGTGCCTCGTCACCACGATACTGGGACATGTGAAAGGACCAGGACCAGGGGCACACATGGGCCACTCAGCTCTCATTATTAGTCTCCCTTGCCTCTTGCACCTTTGAATTCCCAGGAGTGCAAGCCATCTCTTTCCGTGGCTGCTAGAAAAACCTCAGTTCATTGGGTCATATTCTGGATAAAAACAAATGGGGAACATCCTGTGTTTTCTGGTAGGTGCCTCCTTAGTCAATTGTTCTCAGCCTTTTATTTCCTATTGGAAATGCTAGGACTAAACCAAAAAAGAAATTTAACATACAACTGCTCAAAGAGGAAAAAAAAATCTACAGTTCTACCCTTGAGCTAGGGTTACAAAGACTTCCAATAGATTCCTCTCCATGTTCCTGGTGATCAGGTCAGTACATCTGTTGGTAAACTATATGTGCACGTGGTAGTGGTATGGATTAAGGTTGGATTAAGAAGAGTGTTCCATAGAGTTGTTACACTTAAATGGGGGAATGGGAGGAGATGGTTGGGGAAATTCCTGTCTCTGGGAGCGTCCTCCCAGTTTAGGTCCCCACCCTTTTCCCTCTGAGGACCTTTTCCCATTTTTAGAAAGCCAAAGAGCTAGATGGAGGTGGCTTTGCTCTGTGGTGTGAGTTCGTCACTTGGGGACCCAACCTGTTCACATTGAAAAGCCTTCTCCAGGCTTCTTCATCCCACCTTCAAGCCTTAAGGGTTGAGCCCCGGGCTCTGCAGCCATTGACTGTGAGCTTATTGGGGAGGCCTGACCGTGAGACAAGGAGTGTGTCCCCAAGCCGGGATGGCAGTGAGTGCACAGGTTGGCTCTGGCATCAGCCTTTCCCCTTGCTTCTTGCAGGGCATGGGCTACCTTCACGCCAAGGGAATCCTTCACAAGGACCTGAAGTCAAAGAATGTCTTCTATGACAACGGCAAGGTGGTGATCACAGACTTTGGGCTCTTCAGCATCTCCGGGGTGCTACAAGCCGGCAGGTAAGAGGTAGTGTAAGGGCCCAGGGGGATTCTTAACAGGTGACATTCAGGGCATGGGAGTCATCCTAAAGAGCTTTAGAGGCCACTGTGCTGAGCAGTGAGGCTGCTGTGCTCATGATGGATGCCCAGTTCGTGGTCTCATTTCCTTCGGGGCCACACCTTGCTCACCTCTCTTGCAAATGTGTGTCATTGGACACCGAGCATCTACAAATCCAACAAAGCCCTTACTCTGGGATTTGACTAGATTGCTCTCCCCTTACCCAAATCCACACCTGGAAATTGGGATCCCCCAAGAATCCTTGCTCAGAATCTTATGACCTCTTTGCCACATCTGCTGCAAGTACGAACACCATTCTCAGCAACCAGACGGGTCAACATGTCAGGAAATGCCAACGTAACATGGCAGGAAATGCCAATGCCAACGCTATGGAATGCGTGGTGGTAGTGAAGGGCCCCAGGAGAGCCCTGTGAGGGGACTTCAGGCCTATCAATGAGGACCTCAGTCTCCCTGGGAAGAAAAAGAAGAAGCTTTGGTTGACAGGTGGTGGGGAAATAGAAGGAAACTGGCCACAGTTCACGCTCTCTGTGGTCATTTATGGAACATGATCAAGAGCGTAACACTGTCTTCCATTCCAAGATAAAGTCAGGAAAGTGGGTCTCTCATTGAAATCCAAAATTTCTTGGGGGGAAAAATGCATACACAGGGTTCGGATGAGGCCAGGCATTGCTTGTTCAGTATCTCAAGCGCAGAAAGATGAGTTAATTCTTAAAGGAAATGACATTGAGCTCATATCAAATTCAGCTGCTTGGATTCAGCAAGACACAACAGTTAAAAACAAGGATATCCGAAAAGTTTGGGATGCTATCTATGTCTCTGTAAAAGGAACAGTTTAGCAGGCTGATGAAGAAGATGTAAGAGTTGTCAAGTCATGGAAAACGACAAGATGCCAGACCCTTTGGTGGTATTTGAAAGCTGCAATAAAATCCATCTGTTGAATACCAGTTTTACTTCTGAACTAATGAATCAGTGCAGCCCATGGTTTAAAGCTGGACCCACCTTAGGGTCCAGCTCAGTTCTGCCACTTGTTAGCTGTGGCCGTAGTCATGTCATGCAACTTCTGTGAACTCTGGTCTCATCTTGTGCAAGAAAACTAATGGGCACAAGCCCACCCCTTCCTCATTTCATCGTGGGAGGATGGAATGAGGTAACATGCAGTTAAGTACCGCTGGGTGCATCGTCTGGCGCATATTAAGCACTCAGCGAATAGTCGCTGCGGCCAAGTTGTTGTAATTAGTATTGATTTGCATTTACCTCCCCAGTATCACATGGGCGAATCATTAACCATCATTAAGTAATTAACTCTCAGCGGCCACTCACCCTAGAATGAGCCATGTAGATCGACGATGTGAAAAACAGCTTGATCCCAAATAAACAATTGATAATTCAGGTCTACCCTTGTGACTTTTAATTTAGAGTCGTATGCGTGCACAAAGGCACGCACTCACACATACACACTTACACTTTAAACCCCCGCTTTTCTCTGATCACTCATCCTCTAACATAAGGCACTTCTCTCCCAAAGGCAGCCTCATTTAACTTTGGTTTCAGCAGCTTTGATGAACCACTGATCTTTGAGGAATGCCCTAGGTCCCCTCCCAAGGGAATTTATGCATGCTGTACCATACCTTGAATTTAATCAAACCATCCAAAATTTGGCAAAACTTCATCCAGCCATTTCTGTGTGGTGCAGTAACAGGAACTTAAGTTTCTTTTGCAGATTTTCTTCCATGCTGAAAGGAGTCACAGCAACCTACAAAAATATCTGTAGCACCTGATAGAGGAAAATAAGTAGGCAGTAAACAGAGCCCTTCAAGTCAGCGCCCAAGAAGCCAGGGTCACTGGATGGTAGAGGATTTGTTCTCCCCTCTGCCTGCCCAGTGGAGTGAAGCACACTGTTTGCTGACAGGGAGTTGTGTTCTCCCCCATTCCCTGGAGCCCCTGGCTAACGGCACAGGGCTCAGAGAGTAACATCACTCATGAACCCAAATATGTGTCTCCCAACAAAAGGAGACCAAGCAGGTGTTTTCTTTAACCTGGTTACAGGAAGACCCTTCCATCCTGCTAGCTTGTCCACACTCTCCTTTTCTTCTCGGGGTCAGGACTTCTGGCTTCCTTCCTATAGACTCTTGGTTTTCTGAAGCCACAACGAGGAGGAAGAAAAGGAAATGGCATGCCTTGGGTATCCTTTCCTTTGGCCCAATGTCAACCATGAAGGAAGGTCAGAAGTGGGGTGGCTACCCATTCCCCAGCCTGGCAGTCAGCACAGCCCCCAAGGAATTGTGGGGCGAGGCTGGGAAGCCCTTAGCAACAACTCCCAACAAGAAATCCATGTGAGAGACCCACAAGTAACCCTCAGTGACTCCTGTGCTTTCATCCCTTCTCCCATTATCTGTCACTGTGTAACTAACCATCTCCAAACGCAGCAGCCTCAGACAATGAGTTATTATCCCACCCAGTTCTGAGGGTTGACTGGGCTTGGCTAAGCCTTCCCACACGGGTTCTCTTGTGGAGGTGCTCTCAGATGTTGGCTGAGGTTGAAGTCCATGAAGTCTTCCTTATTTATAGGTCTAGTCTGGGATAGCTGGCACAGCTGGGTGCTGATCAGGCATCTTGTCCCCTCGTCTTCTCCTCCTTTCTCTTTCCCACTTGATGCAGCCTCTCCTCCTGCTGCGTTGGGCTTCCTTACAGCATGGGCGTCGTGGCATAATCAGATGTGGCATCCTGCAGCTGGCTTCCCCGAGAGTGAGCATTCATAAGCCTTCTCCTGAACCAGCCTCAAAAGTTTTTAAACATCCCCTCCACCACATTCCATTAGCCAAGCAGGTTGCTAAGGCCAGTTTACCTTCAAGGAAGGAGAATTAGACTCTGCCTGCCAGTGGGAAGGATAGCAGAGAATATGCAGCCAGCTTGAATCTACAGAAACCCCATGGCATGATGGGCTATCCTGTAGTGTGACTGAAACATGGAACCCTTGGGGTGCCTGTGAGTCCCAGGACCTTTCCCACTGAGTAGACTTGCCCCAATATTTACCCTTAGAGCAGCACTCAAGCCTGGGGCTCACGGCCAAGGTTCAGGCCACAGTTTCCTGCCTCCTGTTGATGAACAGGCAACTGCAAACAGGAAGCGCCCTAGTGCAGACTGGAGCCCCCTGTACAGTAGCCGGGGACCAGGGGACACCCCCCAGACACAGGGCATCAGGGGCCAATTGGGAGCGCTGGGGCCTGGTTATCTGTCTCTACTGGAGTAGAGAGAGAGGGTTTGCTACCCAGGCTTCAAACACTGCCAGAAGCAAAGGGTTCATTTCTCAGGAGATAGAAGCTTCAGGCTCTCCCCTCAGTCATTATGTAGGGAGTGTTTGCTTTATAACATATGACATATACCTTTTTTTTTTAATTTGACACACATCTGAGCATCAGCTGGGAGTAGGAGACAATAGCTCATACCTCAGAGGGTTGTTTTAAAGATTAAATGAGACAGAGATGAAGAGGGCTCAGGTCAGGCGCCTGCTCCCCATGGGTGCTGTCTGTTCAGGAAGCAGTGTAGAATTGGGGCTTGGGGATTCCAAGACATGGGATCCAACAGATCTTAGCTCTGTCTCTTCTGAGCTCTGCCACTTTGGGCAACTTACTTTAGCATTTCCAGCCTCCGTGTTCTCATCCGTAGAACAGGAATGATGTGCCCCGTGGTGGGCTGGTCAGGACTAAGTGGGTTGGGGGAGCTGGCATACAGTAGGCACTCAGCAGGAGTTACTCGCCTTCCCGGCCTCAGGCGCAGCACAGGGGATCAGCCGGCATTCCCCGGAGCCCGAGCCGAGCATTCCCAGCTACATCTGCTCTGCCGTCGTCGGGAGAAGGTGTCATTTAAGATGCCTGTGCTGTCGTGCCAGCTGCCCGCAGCCTGTTATTCATCATAATAATAACCATAATGAAGATGATTGAGGTCCATCAGCAGGGGGGCCCTTCACCATGGGAACAGGGCACCCCAGGACGCCTGGACCAGGTCTGGCTCCCAGCCGCGTCCCAGGCATGTGCCCACACCTGCCCCAGGTGCTGGTGATTGCGTGGCTCCCACCCCTGCTGCTCCAGCCCTCCGCCGACCCCGCGAGGCAGGAGGGGGCAGCGTGGGTGTCTGGAAAAGGATGGGAAAGGGAGGTCTGCCTGTGGGCTGCCAGAGTTTCCCACACCAGTAGCCTGCCTATTCCGCAACACCGTTGGCTGGCCCAGGCCAAGACCCCTCTTCCCTGGAGGATGTTCTTTCTTTGGGCTCTGGGCTCAAGTCCATTTCTGAGTCCTCGGGATAAAAGAAATATATGTAATTTTTAAATATATAATAATTATGTCCAGTAATCATGTGGCTTTGGCAACTCGCATAGCCCTTTGCCATGCGCAATCTCAATTTAATCCTTGCAATGGTATAAATTTAATCCCTTTAAGGATAAATTGATGCACCCATTTTGCAGATGAGAAAATGGACGCTCAGACCTGTTCAGCATCACACAGCCTTGTGCAACAGATGAGTCTAAAACTCCTGCAGGTCTTCCTGATTCTAGAAGAAAGAACTCATTTGCCTCTTGAGGGTTTGCTGACAGGTTTGAGTCCTATTTTCCGGCAGAGGTCCACTGGGTGGAACACAGGAGCACGTTGCTCCAGCAAGTCGCGTGGTACTAATGCTGAAACACTCAAGTTTAAGACCATTTCCTTCTTTTTCATAAGTTAGAACACTGGTTCTCAACTTGGGCAGTTTTGCCCCCCAGGGGACCTCTGACAATACCTAGAGACGTGCTTGGCTGTCGCATCTGAAGGTGGGGGTGCTGCTGTCATCTGGTGGGTAGAGGACAGAGATGCTGCTAACCGTCTTGTACTGCATCGGACAGTCCCCAGAACAAAGAGCAATCAAGCCCAAAATGTACCTTCTGTCAAATTGATAAGCCCTAAATGAGAACAAAGCAGCGGTGGCCCTCTGCCCACATTGCTTGCCCTCAGGTGTGTTCCAATTTGCTTCTGATGTGGGGGTGCAGCAGGTAGGAGGACAGTCAAGACCAGGGGTGGCATAAACACAGTGAAGAGTTGTGGGGTATCTTCATTTCCGAGGACTGACATGGCAAGTTACCACAAACTGGCTGCCTAAAAACAACAGAAAATTTACCATCTTCCAGTTCTGGAGTCTCCAAGCTTGAAATCGAGGGGTTGGCAGGCCATTCTCCCTCTGAAACCTGTAGGAGAGAGTCTTTCATTGCATCTTCCAACCTCTCATGGCTTGTTAGCCATCCCTGGCTTTCCTTGGCTTGTAGCTGCGTTACTTCGATCTGCGTCTCCATCCCAGGGCCTCCTCCCCTCTCTTGTCTGTGTCTCTTCTCCTCTTCTTATAAGGGCACCAGTCACATTGGAGTTAGGGCCACGCTAATGCCGAGACCCTCCCTTAACTCATTCCATCTGCAATGATCCTGTTCCCAAATAAATCACAGGCTGAGGGACTGGGAGTGAGGACGCCAGCGTATCTTTGGGGAGATGCTATTCAATCGGTAACATGGCAATTACAGCAATTGCCCAGCTTTGCTTTTTTGCCCAGAGTCCCTGTTTTGGGTTCTGCCAAAATTTGGGTACAGCCATATGGTTGCTACTTTCACGTGTGAGATGGAAGGGCAGACAAAACCATCTTGGAGAACCATAAGTCTGGGATGCTGATGGCTGATACCCAACCTGACTAGCAAATCTAAGAGCTGCCCTGGAGCCCTGAACCCTTGTCCAAGGTCCTTTCCTCCTCCACCCACCACTTCTAGAAGTGTGTTCTGTCTGAGGAATTTAGACGGAACATGGACAAACAGTTTTCATTTTAATTTTAAAACATATTAGAAAAGGATGAGTTTCCATTTGTGATTGTGATAAAATGTGACTTATTAAAATATATTTAAGTAAAAATAAAAATCTATTTTTAGTAAATAATGGTCTGGAGCTGTGCTGTCCAATGTAGTAGCTACTGGCTACATATGGATATTTAACTTTCATTAAAGTTAAATGAAGTTGGAAGTTCAGTTCCTTGGTTGCACTTACCACATTTCAAATCCTCAGTAGCCACGGGGGCTAGTGGCCGCCATATTGGATAGCACGGATAAAGAACATTTCTATCATCACAGAAAGTTCTGTTGGACATCACTGCTCTGCAAGGTGCTCAGATGTGGCAGAAATCAAGATCATGGGATATAAATGATTGCATTTGAGGGAGTCATGACCATACCTTACACAACCCAAAAAGTCGTCTAGAACTGGTGGGTCAGCCAGCCCAGGTCCCCATGGAAACTCTTGTGTTGGAGGCTGTGGTCCTTCATGACCTCATTCTCAGTGGGTCCAGATGTCCATCCCTCTCCCCACCCCCGTACCCACTTCCCCTGGGCCAACTGGCCCTTTCCTAGTGGAGTCTTGAATCAGTGAAAACTTGTGTTGGGGTCACACTTACAGTGTGAAGGAGGGAGCCTCTATCCTTCCTTTTCTAAGAATGTATCCTAAGGAATAATCATAGATGTGGATAAAGGGCTTTCATCACAGTCTGTACCCAAGGATGTTCATTACAGTGTTGTTTATAATGGTGAAAGGGTCCTCTCCTAATGCCCTTCACCAGGGGTTGGTTATGTACATTCTAATAGAGACGTAAGATGGCATGTTGCCTTCCAATTACACCAATGTTCTTTAGGTTTCTGTAACACCCCAAAAGGGACCTGCCTTGGGCCTTTGTCCTAGTTTTCCTTTCTGTCGAGAATTCTTGTCCTGTTTGGTCAGATGTCTAGCTCTTTTATGTCGTGTAGATCTTAGCTGAGAATTAAGCTAAAGTGATCTGACTGTCATTCTTTGACGTAGGCCTCTATTTCAACTTTCTGCATAATACTTACCACTACCTGTATTTTCCCTGTTTACTTAATTGATTTATTGCCTCCTTCCCTACTAAATTATGGGCCCCACGAGGGCAGGGACAGTGTTGGTCTCATTCACTGCTGTGTGCACAGTTCTGAGAACACAGCCTAGATGTAGTAACTGCTCAGTGAATGTTTGTTGAATGAAGATGTTAAAAGGAGATGCCTCAAAGGCAGAGGAACCCCACGATGGTTTGTATGTAGAGGGTTTTTTCCCCGACCAGCCTTCCCTGCACCTCAAGTAGAGTGCCGGCAGTGCCCAGGGCGGGGAAGAGCGCTCGCCAGCCTGTGGGTGCAGGGAGCCTGGGGACTGGCCCTCCCTTGGCCGGGAAATGGACCTGAGAGGGGATTGGCTCGCAGCTGCTCCCTCTTTGTTTTCCTTCTCCAGGCGGGAGGACAAACTGCGCATCCAGAATGGCTGGCTGTGTCACCTGGCGCCAGAGATCATTCGCCAGCTGTCTCCTGACACAGAGGAGGACAAGCTCCCCTTCTCCACACACTCTGATGTCTTTGCACTCGGGTAGGCAGCCCCACCCAGCCTTCCGAGAGCCCAGCATGGGGCAGGGGCGCACTTCCCAACCTTCTTTCTGTGCTCTTTATTGGGACAGGTTCCCATCTGGGCGGGCCAGGGAGGCTGGATTTCTGGGTGAGATTGGGATATCTGAATGGGGTATAGTTGAAAGAGTAACCCTAGCAAACCTCCAGGCCGGGCACCGCTTTATGTGACCATGACAAATTGCCTGATCATTTGTTCATTCATTCACTCATTCATTCACTCACTCATTCATTCACTCATTCAGTATCTACTGGTGTTTACTCTGTGCTAGGACTATTCCAGATTTGGTCTTGTATTACTTATCTATTGCTGTATAACAAATTTTCAAAAGTTTAGTGGCTCAACACAACATACATCTGTTATATCAACTCTCTGTGGTCAGGAGTGTGAGAGGAGCTTAGCTGGGTGGGTTCTGGCTCAGGGTTCCTGGTGAGATTACAAAGGCATCAGCTGGGGTTGCCATCGTCCAAAGGAGTCACTGGGTCTGGAGGACTCTCTTTTGAGGTGCCACCCTCCCACGGCTGTTAGCTGGAGGCCTTGATTTCTCGCCAGGGCTGCTGGGTGACTTCACCACATGGCCCCTGGCCTCCCGCACAGCGAGCGATCTGAGGCCCAGCAAGGAAGAAAGTGTGCTGCCTTTCATGAACCCATCGCAGGAATTCCCTATCACTTCTGCCGAATTCTGTTTGTTAGATGTGAGTCACTAAATCTAGCCCATACTCAGGGGAAGCGGAATTAAGCGCACCTTTTTGCAGGGAGGATTACCAAAGAACTTGTGGACATATTTTTAAACCAGCATAGGATGGGTCCTCACTTTCTTTGGTCTATCGGAAGACAAACAAGCAAACAGCTTTGCCTCGAGCATGGCACTAAAACACATGACAAGTGCCATGCTCAAGGCAAACACAGGACTGTGAAAATAATGGATAAACCAAGTTCAACCTGGGAGGTCTGGGAGGGCTCTCAGGAGGAGGTGACTGCTGAACTAAAGTGAAAGATTGAATACAAGTTGGCCAGGTGAAGGTAGGGTGCAGTGTTCCAGATAGAAGGAACACGTACAGAGGCCCGGGGATAACTGGGAACAGTTGTCTGCTGTGGAGGAGCATATGAAGGTGTGGCAGGCGGCCAATGGTGGGGGTTCAGGAGTAAGTGATACTGGACATGGAAACAGGGCCAGTCCCTCAGTTTTCACTTCATCCTGAGGACACTAGAGAGCCATCAATGGCTTTTCAGTAGGGGAATGACGGTCATATTTTGCATTTTAGGAGGCTCGTGCTGGCTGCTTTGTAGATAATGGATGGGATGGAGGCTGGGTGACCATTCCAGGGGGCCCAAGGATGTAGAAACTTGGGAATGGACCCAAGAAGTGTTTAGGGGCGGAGGGTAATAGGGCTTGATGATGATGGTGTTCCGATTCCTACCTTAAGAAGCTGGGTGGAGGGTGGTTTCACCTGGAGATGGGGAGGCTTGGGGATGGAGAAAAGGCAGGAAGGTCAGCTTTGGACACAGTGAGTTTGAGCTACCTTGGAGATTGCCACCGGAACTCACCAGAAGGCAGCTGAATCTACACACCTAGACTTTGGGGAAGAGAAGTTTAGGACTTGTCAGCAAATAGATGGTAACTGCAGCCATGAGAGAGGACATGATGTCCTTGGAGATGTTTGTAGATGAAGAAGAGACCCAAGGACGTTGCCCCAAGGAGCAGAGCAGAGCAGAGAGCTCTGAGGAGGGACAGCTGGGGAGGCTTCCGTACCCCCACCTCTCAGGTGGCCATACTAATCCTTGTCCTCTCAACTTTGTTCGTGGGGTAGTTGGGAGGCCTGGGGGAGGACTCTGGGGACATTGTGTGCCCGCAAGACGTGTGCAATTAGACCTGTCACCACTGAGAGGCATTAGGGAGTCTTTTGTGCAAAAGCATCCCCTCTGCGTCCCCCTTTGAATCCCGTGGGGACTTTATTCTGGTAGATCAGGATTCTCCATGGCTGGTTGTTGCTAGAACCCCTTTAGAAGCTGTCACTTGCTCTGATTAGTTTATGCCTGAGTCTATCTACTTAGATATTGTTACCTGAAACCAAATTGCAGTCAATAAGCCAGTATATTTTAGTGTACATTTAGCAAAAGAAAAAGAAAATAAGGTGATTAACAAAATGTACCAAAATAAATAATTGGTTTTCCACTAGATCTTTAATCTTTAGCAATTAGGAAAAAATAGAAGTTTCTCTTGAAAGTTGGGTTTGAAGGGAAGTTTTAATGAGGCTTTCATTCCTGCTACCGCTGCAGCATTCCCGAGGGCTGGAGCTCCTGGTTTCTTGCCAATTAGGCACGTCTTGTTGCTTGGGAACTTCATATCTGATATGCCTTAGAACAGAAGTAAACTTTTTAAGTGTGTTGAGTGCTGCCTTAAGCTTTGCACTCTCACACCCTTGTTGAACCTCCCGAGTACCCTCTGAGGCAGGTACTATTGCTCCCATTTGACAGCTGAGAAAACAGAGGTTCAGAAAGACACAGTGGCTCGCTGCCGGTACTTGGTGGTGGAGCTGGGACTCAGAATTGGAGCTTTTAACCACTGAGCCCAGATGGGCTGGAGAGCCCCTTCCCCATTCAGAGCCCATGCTCTCCTCCATGGTAAGCCAAGGATATTAAAACCTGCCAAAATGACCCAGGGGTTGAGTGAGAAAACATCCATAAAGCACTCAGCACAGGACAGACACCTCATGTGCGGACATGCCCCCTCTCCTGTCCACGCCGCCTTCGCCAGGTGCCAGCCATCAATAACTGGGCTGCCCTGAATTGTTCAATGCCCTGATGGCAAAGGACCCTCGGACAGGAGAGAGTGTAGCCTTCCCTATAACACAGTGGCCAGTGGCACAATTCTGGAGTCAGGTGGCCTGGGTTCAACTCCCGGCTACACCTTTTATCTGCTGTGACTTAAGATAAGCTATGTAACCTCCTTGAGCCTCAGTTTCCTCATCTGTGAAATGGGGATAATAGGATCTACTTCCCCCTGATGATAATAAATGCAAATGGCTCGGACTAGTATCTAGCACAGAGTAAAGAGTCAGTGCATTACCGCTTATGACTGTAATCATCACCACCTAACATCTCCTCTTGAGAACTTCCTGACCATCCACCCCCAACAACCCCACACCTGAACACACCACTGTCCCTCCACTCCCCAGAAGTAAGAGGTCGGCAGGCGGAGAGAAGACGCTGCCTAAGAGGGGAAACCCCAGGCAGAGCTGATCTGACACAGTCCCCTGTTCGGTAAAGAGGATCACAGAGCATTTAACACTCTTTGAAGCAAATGCATGCACATTATCTCAGACGAGAGGAAAGGTCATTTCTGAGGGTTGTCCCAGACATTTCCTGAGTCAGGGAATGTTGTTGTCAGAGACCTGAGCCCCGTCCCCATGGTACAGCTCCGCGGTGGCCCAGCATCTGTGCTCACGTGCCACTGCCCTCACTGCCGCCCACTCCTCACACCATCCAGGGTCGCGGGCCGCGCGCTGGGGCCATCCGTTCATCTCTCGTTGCAGCGCCGTGACTTACAAAAGAGATGACAGAATAATTCCCGCGTTGCATTGTCCGTGTCTCCAGAGAAACACTCTCCCACTGTAATTTTATCCTCCTTCTCATTGAGCAGATGAGAAAACCTACTCAGAGGAGGAAATGACCCACCCAAGGTCATATCACTAGTGTAACATGGAATCAGACCTTGACCCTGAGTCAGTCTGACTATGAATTCTTTTCTTCTTTCCACTATCCACAAACTGGTTCATATTTAGAAAATACTCACAAGAATAAAAGGGAAAAAAGAACACTTGTAATTCTGTCACCCCGAGTGAGCCACTGTGAACATTTTGCTCAACTTCTCTTTATTCGTTTGTCAAAACACACATAATGGTTTTAAAAAGAGTAACATTATACCTTATATGCAGTCTTGTGTCCTTTTTTCATTTAAAATTATATGTCGAGCATTTTTACTTCACAAAATTTCTTTAAAATATTTGATAGCAATATAGTATTCCATTTAATTTTATGCATTTACCATGATGTATCTAATCAATTTCTGTTTTTGAGCTACCGTGTTATTTCCACTTTTTTCAATATTTTATGTAATGCTGCATAGAACATCCTTGTACATGAAATTTTGTTTGTGTCCCTGATTATTTCCTTCCAGTGGTTTCTAGAATTACAAAATATAGGGTCAGAAATTCTATCCAGGGCGGCTGCCGTGGCTCAGCAGGCAGAGCTCCGACCTGCCGTGCTGGAGGTCTGGAGTTCGATCCCTGGTGCCTCCTGCCCATATGCAAATTTAAAAAAAAAAAAAGAAAGAAAGAAATTCTATCCACATTATATTGAACCATCCAGGGTCTAGGTTTTGATCTGGCTTAATTCGTGTGCCAGAGAGGAATGTCTTGGGATAAGCATGACTTCTAAAACACCAAGAAAGCTCTAAGTGTGGTCCACATAGCAAAACATCAACTCTATTAGAAAGAAACTGGAAACAGATTGCTTACCTGGGAGGCTCTGTGTGTGTGTGTGTGTGTGTGTGTGTGTGTGTGTGTGTGTGTGTGTGTGTGTTGGGGAGGAGGTACAGTGTCACAAGTGAAATATCACACCAACACCCCTTTAACAACATCTCCCAACAGCACAATCTGGTATGAACTCCATGCCAGGGAGTGGCCTTTCAAGACTCAACCAGCAGAGGCAATAATCTGGCAAATGGGCACAGGCATGAAACCCAACCTCAGCCAAATTGGCATGGGAAAGGAAATCTCGGTAAGTAAATGGGATAGTGCCAGGTCTGCGAGACAAGGGGAAAAGTAGACACAATCCTGTGTCTTCTTTTTCTGCATGTTAAGATCACAAATTCTTTCCCAGAAGGTGACCAAAAAGCATGCCCAGCAGCCTTGTTGGATAATAGTTTGAAGCTTAGAACTCAAGGCCTCTCCACTGTGCCTGCAATTCAGGCACCGACCACGTGGAGGCACAGTAACACTGGACAGGATTTTCCTAGAACTAGATTGTGGCACTACCAAATAAAACCTATGAATCCTTCTTTTCTTGTTTATTTTTTAAAAAGAGGATATTCATTAAAATATTACTAGTATCAATGGTTCTAATTTGATTTGCACCTATATAAAAGTTTTAAGGTATTACCTAACTCAGAACAAGATGGACAGAAACCTGAGTATAAACTCACAATTTTCCTCTAAAACACAGCAGAAAGGATCTTTTGATCAGAAGATGCATGGTTTTGATCAGAAGACAGGGAGAGATTAATTACCTGATATGCTTTTAAGGAATACCTGCCTTTAGGTATCCTTTCTCAGGTGAAGCGATTATTAAAGGTAGCCATTCTCCCTCATGATTTTAAAGATCGTGTAAAGTATTAGGGTGAATGGAGAGCTCCAAGAAGAACCTTCTTGGGAAAAATGATAGATCTCAATGTGTCTTAGGCCTTGTAGCACAGGGCCTACCTAGTTTGATATATGGGCTAGGAAGATGGATGAGTAGAAGGATGGAAGGATGGGTGGGTGGGTGGGTGGATGTTTGGATAGATACATAGGTGGATAAGTGGATAGGTGGGTCATAGAGGGCTGAATGAGTGATTTGATATGGATGGATGGGTGAATAGATGATGGAGGGACATGGAAAGGAAGCAGACTGATAGACACATGGACAAAAACAGTGGAGTGTCAAGGAGTAAGTCAAGAAGTCACCATTTATGTTCAGTTACCACGTGTTGGTTTCTTGTAGGACATTCTTCTCTTTTGCTGGGCCTTTGAACAAGAAGAGAGGCCTACCTTCACCAAACTCATGGACATGCTGGAGAAACTGCCAAAGCGAAACCGCCGCCTGTCTCACCCTGGACATTTCTGGAAGTCTGCAGAGTAGGTTTCTCCCCCAGCATTTCTCCCCACTGCCATTGTCCTCTTTGTCACCTTTCTGCTGCCCTTCCCAACTCCACCACCAACCATGTCCTTTCCAAGTGCCAGCCCTCCAGACATCACCCTTCCCTACCAGGGCTCTGCTCAATAGAGTCTGCTGTGGGCCTTGGATCCTAGAGCTGGCCATGCAGGGCTGTGGTCTCCATCACTTCTCTGGCCTCCTCATTGCCTCTCTCTTCTTTTTTTCACATGGGCAGGCACCGGGAGTCAAACCCGGGTCCTCTGGCATGGCAGGCAAGCACTCTTGCCGCTGAGCCACTGTGGCCCACGCTGCCTCTCTCTTCTTGATGAAAGTTGAAGCCCCAGTGACTCTGAGCCTCATGTGGTGAGGTAGCACCCTAAACCTGCCAAGCCCCAGGTGCCAGGTGCCCAGGGCTCCGCTCCATAGGGTTTGGCTTTCAGGAACTCTCTCTCTCCTGAGCCAGCACTTGCTCCAATCAGAGTAGCCCTTGGCTTCCAACCTTCTCCTGTGCGTGAAGACAAGTGCAGGGAAGGGTCTCATCTTCTCCCACTATAAGAGTCTCTCTAGCTTCCTCATTAAGAGTTTCCAGGCCACTCCCCACTCGTTTCTTCCTGGCTGGAGATCATCTGGGGGTTCCCTCCCCAACCCAAACTCCATGACTGATCTCTCCAGGAGGTGAGAGTGAGACAGGCCCAGATGAGGCTGCTCTGTTACCCACTGTACTGCTGGTTGCTCCCAGGTGCATATGGTTGTACATATACACACAGGCACACCCAAGTACACACAAACACACATGCTCACACACACAAACGCACATGTCTGCCCAAGAGCATTACCTAAAAATATATCCCTGAGCACATGCACACTCAC
The DNA here is from genome assembly GCA_004026745.1 of Myrmecophaga tridactyla. Taxonomy (NCBI): domain Eukaryota; kingdom Metazoa; phylum Chordata; class Mammalia; order Pilosa; family Myrmecophagidae; genus Myrmecophaga; species Myrmecophaga tridactyla. Next base: position 38,521 of record PVIY010021786.1, read on the forward strand.
GTATGCACACACATATCCATGCAGCCACAATCATGTGACATGATACACGAATACACTCAGATGCACACATGCACACATGCACTTGCAGTGGTGTGCCCGCCCTCCACTGCATGCCCCCCCCCCCCGGTAGTTGCACCTACGAGGTCACCCTGCCACCATCCCCCACAGCAGTCGGATGCATCTTCGCACAAGAACGCTCTGAGGGGCCCAAGACAGTGTCCCATAGAGCAGATGCCCAAAGCTGGACGTCAGGAGACCCTCCTCCATTCCTCCCCCAGTATTTCAATTGCCAGGAACCTGGAGGACCGGGTCCCCTATCCCCCCAGGGGCTCATCCTTTTCCCAAGACCCCTGGAAAGAGCTCAGACCTCACAGTCAGATAGATATGGATTGGAATCCATGCGCCCATGCTCAACAGCTGTGTGGCCTTGAGTCTATCACTTGGCCTTTTGTCCTCTGAATAGTGGGCGCAAGAAACCCGTCCAGCAGGAGCACTATGAGAGTTCTGTTAGGTCACGGGTTAAAGCACCGAGCACAGCACCCCCGACCTAGTAGGTGCTCAACAGACTAGACCACCCAAGTCTGCCAGGAGGGGGAATTAAAGCTCTATTCAGCCGACTTTGCAGGACTTAAGAATGGATGGGATGTGACAACAGACCATAGAGGCTCTGGCATGTTAAAATTCTGCCCAGCTCCGGGAGTGGAGCTGGAGAACTGGGCGCAATCCAGGAGTACCTGATGTTACAAAACTGGAGGGGCATCTGAGCCCCCCACCCCCAGCAGCCTTTGCTCACCCCAGCAGTGGGGAGTGGGCAGGAGTTCAGCTGAGCAGAGGGCCCTAAAGCTCACTGCTTAGAGAGGGAGGCAGGGATCCAGCCTTCCTGTATTTATTTATTTATTTTTGGTGAAGTTGGGCTCAGGGAATAGAGCACAGGCAGTTCCTGGAAATATAACCCTATGGTCTGGCATCACAGGGCTTTAGGTTCAGTGGGATTTTCCATTCATTCACTCACCCATTCATTCATTTTTTTTTATTCATTTGGTGTTGATTGAAAATCTTTGTGCCAGACACAGTTGGAAGAGTGGGAATGTAGTTGTAAATAAATAAGGTCCCTCTCCTGATAGGGCTTGCAGTACAGACAGGTACAAGCAGGTAAGTGTGTGTCCTGTGGATGGAGGAGGTCAGGGAAGTCCCCTGTCGTCATAAATGAGGGCCCCCCAGGCAGAGATTTAAGGTGGGATGAGCATGTGGAGGTGGAGGGTTAGGAAAGAGGCAGGTGCAGCCAGGCCGTGGCTAGGGAAGGGAGGGAGAAATAGAAAGGGTGGTCCCAGGGCTGGCCAGGGGGCCTGTTTGACAGGGTCTTACAGGCCAGGAGGAGTTGGGAATTTATTCAAAGGATGGTGGAACTTCTTGGAAGTTTTCTTCTAACCAGAAGGTCCCCCAGAGGCCATGTGGTGCCACTTCTGCTTTCCTCAGGGGCATCCAATAAGTGAAGGGCCCTGGATCCCAGGATGCTGGGGTGTGGAGGAGAAGCTGGGGTTGAGTTTGCTGTCCTTTCCCATTCTGGGTCTTTGGACCACCACTTTATTGCCTGAAGCTACAGTTTTCTCTTCCACAACATAATACCTGCCTGAGGGAGAGGCAGTATGAAAGGCTCTGTGCCCTGAGCAGAAATCATCTTTGCTTTGTCCTGAGGATGACCTATTTCATAGAAGTCTGCGCCCATTCCCACACCCATGCCAGACATGCCTAATCCATCACAGCACATTTGCCACCACTCAGCCCTCTTGGTAGCCACCGCCACTTACTCAGTATCAGTTCATGAGATGCCTTCCTTGGCCATCCCAGATGTAGCCATCCTCCTTATTTGTTATGTGGAAGAACTGAGGCACAAGATGTTCAGCATCCCAGCCACATCCACAGAGAATATTGGGGACAGAGCCAAGAGCACAGATCAGGCTCTGACTCCCCAGTCCAGAGTTTGCTTTCTCCACTACATCATCTCCAAGAGTTTCCTCCATCACCTGGGTCAGCAGTGGTTTGGAGGAGAGCTTGGTTTAATTAAGGTCAGGGTCTGGGTCCTTTCTGGGTGTCATAATCTGCAAATGGGGACCCACAGGTCTTGGTTGCAGCTGGCATGTTCCAAGGAAAACTCGCCTCTCGGATTCGCCTCTAATTGGTCACATCTCAGGAGAACTGGGTTTTCTAGAATCCCAATACGGCACACCACATGGTGAATTGGAGACAGGACTGAGTCAAAACTGAGTTAGAATAAGATACAATAAAGCTTAATACGCAGGCAGACCACCTGGGGAATTGAATTGCAGCTGTTGCTCATGGAGGTCTGGCGTGGGAGCCTGCATTTCTAACAAGCTCCGAGGTGAGGCTGATGCCACGGACATAAGTAGCAAGATTCTAGACCCACGCCGCCCAGGAGGGCAGCCAGTAGCCATGCGTGGCTACTGAGCACTTGAAACATGGCAGGTCTGCGTTGAGATGTGCCATGCATGTAAAACGTGCATCCGATTTTGCAGATTTTGTATAAAGAAAGGAATGGAATGGAATCTGTAACATTCCATTTACCATGTAATATATAATTTGCTATGCGATGACATGTTGAAATTATAATAGTTTGGATATGTTGAGCTAAATAAAATGTACTATTACAGTTCATTTTATTTTTAAAAATATTTCCCTAGAGCATTTACAATTAAATATGTGGCCCCCGCTGCGTTTCTGGTGCACGGGGTCTTGCTATCAGCACCACCGTACCAGGTGCGGTGTAAAGCGTGGTAGCCACATTACCTCACTGAATCCTCAGCGCCACCGTAGGAAGCAGGCATTATTATCGCCTCCATTTCATTTAGGAGAAAACTGAGACACAGAGAGGTTAAGATGCTTCCCTAAAGTTCCACAGCTTGTAAGGAGCAGAGCAGGCGTTGGAACCCAGGCTGGTCTGGTCCGCGTAACTACAACCTTGGGCCCTTCACAGCTGCTGTCTTCTAGGCAGAGATCACCTGTGTGCCTTCTGGGTCTCTTTCCACATCTGTCCTAGGAGCGTGGGCACGAACTTTTGCCCCTGGTTGCCTGGATGCTGACTCAGCAGTTGGCAGTTAAGCCTCTGCACACTGGAGTAGCCTATGACGGGGATTCGGTCTCACTACCTCTTTTTTTTTTTTTTATAGTTAATTTTTTTTTCATTTTTTAAAACATAACAACATACAAACATGAACATTCTTACCATATGATCATTCCATTCTTGGTATATAATCAGTAACTCACAATGTCATCACATAGTTGTGTATCCAACACCATGATCATTTCTTAGAACATTTGCATCAATTCAGAAAAAAAAATAAAAAGAAAAAACCTCATATGCACCATACCC